>JAJMFQ010000051.1:0-41089 GCA_030574775.1 Yamadazyma atmosphaerica
AATCGGCATTTTCTTCCTTATGGGATGTGATATTTACTGCCTAGAGGTTGCGTAATCTATCTGAGTGTAATGCGACATCCGTTTAAAGAGGGTGCGTTATTCATCCTGAAAACACTGTATCACAAAGGTTCTTGATGCCAGCAACTTAAAAAGGTAGCAGAATCCCCCAAATTATTTGGGCCTTGTACCAGGATTTGCTTGTTTAAGACTCCACGCTATATATCTACCATATATAGTTTTTATTGAAGAGATATCTCCTGATATCTTTACTTATAGTCCATCTAAAGCCTAGTTGGGTCTAGCTGGTTTTACTCCACATTCTTTTCAGTTTTTGTTTTTCCGTGGTTGCTTCACGGTGCAGGCTTAGGAAAAGAGTTGCAACTGATTATGTCTGGAGAAGCTGAATTGATGGGCCAAAAATCCGGTCCTGATAGTACTAATGGTACTAGTGGTGGAAGAGATATCGAGAAGGACTTTGCTGAGAGTGTCAAGTCTGCTAGTTCCTCGGACCAAACCGATTTGTTAGATATTGAAAGTAGTGATGTGGTTTTGGCCAGAAAAATGAAACTTATCAATAATACTATTGATGAGATTGGTTTTACTCCTTACCATTTGAAATTATTTTTTCTTAATGGGATGGGTTACGCCACTGATTCTCAGTTGTTGTTGATTGAGGGGAGTGTTAGAACTTATGTCAATTATCAATTTGGTTACACTTTCCCTATTTCCAATGAAGCGTTAGTCATTGGTGGGATTGTAGGGGCTGTTTTCTGGGGTTTTGGTGCTGATATTATTGGAAGAAGAACTGCTTTTAACTTTTCATTATTCTTATCGGCTTTATTCACTATTATTACTGGGGCTATGAACTCGATGGCTACTTACTGTTTGTTTGTGGCTCTCTGTAGTTTTGCTTTTGGGGGAAACTTAGTGCTTGATACTTGTTGTTTCTTAGAATACTTACCCTTTAGACATCAATGGTTATTAACGTTCTTTGCTTTCTTCTGGGGTATTGGTCAAACAGTGGCCGTTTTACTTGCTTGGGCTTTCTTATCGAATTATTCTTGTGAAGGTCCTGATCCTGAACATTGTGATTCCGCTGACAATAGAGGTTGGAGATATACTTACTATGTCAACGGGGCCTTAGTTTTGATCTTGGCGGTTCTAAGAGTTACTGTTATCAGATTAAAGGAAACTCCAAAGTTCTTAATCAGTAACAATAGAGATGAAGAAGCTTACGAGACTTTGAAAGGTATTGCTGAAAAGTATGATAGAAAATTCACTTTGAGTTTACAACAATTGAAAGATTGTGGGGATATCACTTCTAACCATGGATTCCAAGAAGACAGTTCCTTGAAAGGATTATTTAGATTAGTTGGAAACCACTTGCGGATTCTTTTCGAAAACAAAAAGATGATTAGATCTTCAGCATTGTTGTTTACCAGTTGGTTATTGTTAGGAATCTGTTATCCTATTTATTATGCTTTCTTGCCGGTTTATCTCGCTACTAGAGGAGAGAATATCTCGGCCCAAACCACCTACGGGGTTTACCGTGATAATGTTATTAGTAATGCCTGTTCTATTGGAGGTCCTATTATCGCTGGGGCCTTATTATATTACGTTCCAGTATTAGGTAGAAAAGGGGTGTTGGCTATTGGGGCATTTTTGACCATGGCGTTCTTCTTTGCTTATACTGGGATCACTAATCATGCTGGTAATGTGGGGTTAAGTTCGGCCGCCTATGTGGCTTTGTATATTTACTTCGGGTGTCTTTATGCTTATTCTCCAGAAATTATGCCGTCGGCGGCTAGAGCTACTGGAAATGCTTGTTGTATTATGATCACCAGATTCGGGCAGATTTTCTCCCCGATCATTGCTTATTATTCCGATACTTCGTCTTCAGCTCCATTATACGTCTGTGGAGCTTTAATAGGTGCCAATGGGATTCTCTCGTTGTTATTCCCATTCGAGCCTAGTAAGAATAGACCAAGTTAGACAATATATCTATAGTTTTAATTTATAAGTCTCATTAGATACTACAAGTGCCAATAATATTCTATTTACTCCATTCTATTTTCTAGTCCTTCTACTCTACTGATTTGCCTTTAAACAGTACATTCTTACTGGATATAACTCTTTAGGCAATCCCTTCTGAACATCACTAGCTATCAACTTAAATCCTGCCTCTACAAACAACTGTCTGAATTTATTATCAGACCTGGTCACCGAAGAATCGGTTTCATCAAAAATGTCTTCTACTGGAGCTATGTTCTCCTTAACAATCATAGTTCCATTTTCCATCAAACTGTTCCTACAAGTAATCCAGAACTTGACAAGTTCTTCATCTGGTAATTGTCCTACACACCACTGACACCATACTAACCAGTATTTTCCTTGTTTATGTGGTGGTGGAACCCAATCTTGCATTCCTATAGGAAATATATCTCCTAATTTCCCTTTTTGTTTAACAGGCGCTAACTCATTTTCCATTTGTTCAACAAATGGTACAACTGGTTCCAACAAGTCACATTCATCACTGATTTTCCATAAGAAATCTCTGGTTATCCGGCCTATTCCGGCTCCCATATCTATAGTCAACCGTTTTCCTCCAGCAGGGACTGGCATTCTGGTCTGAAGCTTTCTAATAAAAGTGCTAGATCCTACTATATCAGCTTTAGGCACTGACGTCTGCTCCCCATATCCTCCTAAAACTCCATTCACTGAAGCAGGAACCGAGCTCCAGTACTCAATAGCATCGTCATAGTTGATTTGGGAGTCGGCATCAAAGCCTGTCGGGTCGTCTTGGATCTGTTCCCCTTGAATCTGTTTAGCAGGCATAGTGCTGATACTGAAAGAATCTTGAAGAGCGATGAGCAGCTTTGGTGCGAACGCGTACACAAATTTGATCGATTTCAATAATAAACTAAGTTGATAATGAAGTCGAACTACTTTGATTTGGACGATATATTGGCCAGCAGCGAGAAGCTCCCTACCCGATTCAACTTGACAGTTCCAGGAATTGGACATTTAGAAGGAAATCCGGGAAAACCAATTGAAGAAGGAACTAAAGTGGAGCTACCGTTTTGGTTGGCAGAAGTATTAGCCACCACCAACGTCACTGAAGAATACGGATTTATAGAGTTATTACCGCCAGATTGTATTAGTTCTGCTGTTAAGAATGCTATAATGTCTGACCCTGTCACGCTCGATTTGCATTCCATAGTGCCTAACTATTATAAATTAATTGAGAAATGGTGTATGATGTTTAATGATAAAGGCTTGAACGACATTGTGAAACAAATGCTTAAAGACCGTTCCTATGAAATCAATAACTTTGCTAGTAACACCAATAAACAGGTCAACAACGCGTTTATTCTTTCATTGGACGAATACGAGAAGAAATTGTTCAAAAGCACTTCGGAAGCTAATAAGATTTTGCGGAATTGGTTGAAAGAGTAACTGGATTAATTACATGTACATTAGTAAGATACAATTATATAGATTGTGGGAATATAATACTTAGAATAGATCATCTTCTAACCCGTCATCGCTGTCGTCAATAACGTCGGATGATTTGTACTTTCTTTTCTTGGATACAACTTCGTCTTCATCATCTTCGTCGGCGATTTGGTTCTTAGATCTCTTGGGTCCTTTCTTTTTGGGTTTGGGTTGTTCTTCTTCATTATTGTCGTCATTTTCAGAGCCGTTTTTACTTTCGTCATCATTATCATTGAGCTCTGGTTCTGGTTCTGGGTCTGATACATCGGTGTTAGACTCGCTATCATCAATGAAATCCTTCTTCTTCTCTTTTTTACCCTTTTTACCCTTAGGTCCTCTCTTTTTACCTTTCTTTTCTTTTTCTTTGTCTTTGTCTTTATTGGCTTCTTCATCGAACAATTTATCATCATTGTCTTCATCAACCAATATTCTCGCCTCTTCGGCCCACTGCTGGGCTTGTTCTTGTAACTTTATTCTTTCTTTGGCGCGCTCTTCTTCTATTAATTGTTGTTTCAATTGCTCTTCTTGTTCAACCTTCATTTTCTCATCCATTTCTTCTTGTCTGATCTTCTTAGCTGTCTCTAATTTATCAGCCAATTGTTGATTATAAGCTTTGGTTTCGTCAAGAACATTAGTCAATCTGTTCAATAAGGTACTACCCAAATCAGCTCTCATCTTCAAGTCCTCCTTTGAGTATGGCAAGTATTTGTCTTCCTCGGTGGCCACCAAGTCATTCAATAGCTTGATTCCGGAATTTAAATCATTCAACCCTTGTTCCAACTGTTCAAGACTTCTGTCAGTTACGGGTAGTTTGATCAACAAATCCGCCACTTGATATTGGATATATGATAAGTTGAACTTCATTGCATTAGCTTGCTTACGATGAGATATGCTCTGCTCAATGGCTTCGGAGGTGATCTCTTTTGCTTTGTTCAAATAAGTTAAATTCTTTTCAAAGTTCCCTCTTAACAACCAGGACTTGGCCAAAAATGATAAAATCGTACTATCCTTACCGTCAGTGAATTTAGTCAAGGCAATCTCATAACTTTCAATGGCCTTAGTATAATTTTTCAATTCGTTGGAGACATGACCCAAGTTCAAATACACAGAAATGTCATTCAATGAGTCTCTGATCTTCCGTAAAATATCTAACCCTTTGGTGTACTCTTTGTTCTCGATATAGATGATGGCTAACCCTTGAGCAGCATAGACGTTTTTAGAGTCTGAAGATAACACTTTCAAGAATAATTCAATGGCTCTGATATAATACTTCTTCCGCCTTTCTTCATTCTTTTCTCCTTTCAAATCCCTAGCCATTATACAATAGATGTTGGCCAAGGATATCAAGGCGTAACAGTCATGAGAATTGTATTTGACTAAAGTATCCTTCTGGTGATTGGTGTCCAGATCTGGCTTGAGGCCGACTTTCTTTCCAAACGCTTTGACAAACCAACCATAGAAAGATCTCAATTCTAGATTAGAACCATCATATGTAAGCAAGTCGTCTAATTCCTTCTTGATCTCCTCGGCTGAAAGTTCATTGATAGACACCAAGTTCAAGAACAAGATTCTTAATTTAGCAGAAAAGTAGTTTGGATTATTATTCAAAATCTCTTGATAAATGGAGAGTGATTTGGACTCGCTGGAGATTTCAATTGATCTGGCCAAGTTGTAATTCAAAGTAGTCATTAAGTCATCCTTGGTGGCAGAACTGTCAGCAAGTTCAACTTTTTCATTCAACGAACTTATAGCCAACTCAAAGTTCTCGGAGGCCACTTGATGATTGTTCTTATTAAAGTTGAAGACTCCAATATTGTTATAAATCTCAACAGGAACCTGGTGATTTATCTGTTGTCTGGATTCAACAGCCTTGGTCAAATATGATAATGATTGATTTACATCCTTGGATTCATAGAGCTTGCTCAATATAATATAAGCATTCAAGTTGATGGGTTCTTTGTTCAATAATAAATCGTCGCTATCACTGATCAATCCTCTATTGGTGGAAAGGGAGATATATCTTTCCAAAATGTTGATGGCCATATCTTTTCTCCGTTTCGACTTCAGCTGGGAATATAATAATCCCAAGCAATAATTGACTTCCAAGTTCCTGGGATATTCCTTGATCAAACTCTCGAACGTTATTAATGCTTCTTGGTGAAGGTTTTTACAGATTTGGGATTGTCCCAACCCTATTTTACTTAGCAAGTTATTCTCATCAAACTTATTTGCTTCATGGAAATATCTTTGGGACTGGCTAAAGTCCGATTTGTTGAAGTAGCATCTTCCTAACCATTGAGAACACTGGGATAATAAACTGGCTTGGAATTTAGTTAATTTTCCTTGGCCCATACCAGTAGCTCCAACTTTATCAATATTAATGGATCCAATGATTTTATTGATGATTCTTTCTACCAAATCATAATTCTTCTTGAAGAAATAATACGAGGATAATGTTAACAAGATTATAGGATCATTCTGATCTTTTGTGTAATTATCTTTCAAGTCATTCAAACAGCTTTCATAGTTGGTTTTGAAATCCTCGTCGGTAAGGGAATTATTGAACGTATTATTGAAATGGGCCAAATTCAACAAAATCTTTGCCTTCAAGTTATTGCTGTCCAACTCCAAAGCTCTTTCCCAACTATTTACAGCCATTTTGTAATCCTTCAAGAACCAAAAACAAAATCCAATTCCTATTCTAGGATCCGGTTTCATTAAAGGGTTGACGATCAACACTTGTTGGAACAACTTCAACGCCACGGCGTAATTGGTTGTTCTTTTTAAGAGAATATGAGCTTTCCCTAACAATGCAAAACAGTTCAACTCATCCACCGCTAACAATTGTTCAAAGATTCTAGAAGCATCTTCGTCTCTATTATTGACCAATGCAAACGCAGCAGTCAAAGCCAAGGTGGTCTTGCCTTGTACTGACTCGGCGTTGGCACTGTCGCTTGGCAATTGAGACATGGCTTGCGACAATCTCATCAAGTTTGCCAGCTTATCAACTCCGGAAGTGATAAATTTCAAGTACAACCAAGGCTTGAAATCAGTGACTGGTTGCAAGTCGTCTTTGGTTTTAAGGGTTTCAGCCTTCTCTATAACAGTCAAGGCATCTTGCAACTGGTTTCTTTCGACATATGCTCGAGATATAGACACCCAATACTTACCAGGACAATTCTCAGTCTCCAATAAATTGATAATCTCATTACAATCTTCGGGCAACTCATCAATCAAATTGATCGAAACGATTTCACCGTTGCTCAAGGGAACATCCAAGTTCCCCAACCCTTCTAACTCCTGCTTCCCCAAGTAATATGAGATGTCGGTGACGGCGGTGTCCATCGTTTGTGGTTGTTTAGTTGTCCAGCGGGAAATTTTTCACATCGCGAAGGTGAGCCCAATGTCGCATGTCGCGGCTGCTAAATCTATAGTTGTATATTATAGTTACAGGAAGATTATAAAAGCACTTTGAGGTGTTGGAATAGGTTGTTGGATACATGGCAGTCATTTATATAGTCACTAGCGATTAATTCACTGGTTATAGGGTCAGAAAACCCTTTGGTGGTTTTGATAATCGTCCCTTTGATAGTGACATTAGCAGGATAACGTAAAAGGTCTGTCAACTTTATTTCAAAACGCAAGTTAACTTTATAGTTGGCATTCATATACTTAGACATGAAACTGATGGAGTCACCATCAAGATCAGATTGGTTCACAAGTGGGAATTTGATTGATAACTTGAATATGTCGTTGTCTAGGCTGGTGATGTTGTTGATTATGGTCTTCAATTGTAAGCATTTGTCATGGAATGCAAGCAGTTTGAACTCGGCTTGAGTTTGGAGGTCATTGGATAACTTAATGATGAATGTTGGTAACCACTTGTTCTTGAATTTATTGTTGATAAGGGATAATTTGAACGTCACGTCATCGGCATTAACTTGTATTTTGAAGTCTTGATACTGGAAAAAGAGGGATTGTTCACTTTTGTGTAAATATTTTATCGAGCTTAACTGCTGCAATAATTTGAACTTGAAATTTAAAATCTTGATTTCTTTGGCTTCATAGTTTTTCGTATCTTGAATAGTGGCTTCCAGGACACTAATTTCATGGTTTAACTTTTGAATGGTTTGATCAAGATTGTCAATTTCTTGATTGATTTGATTCAATTTTTCCAATTTCTTGGTGATGACCTCTTGATTTTTAGTGATGGTGTCCTTCAATTCTACTAACTCCTGCTTAATATTGGTGATATCTGCTTGGGAATAATTTTCGTAGCTGGTTTTAAACTCCCGTTTCTTTTCATATTTGAACTTCAATTTATTGAATCTTTTCATATGGTCTTCGAACTGAGTTTGGAGTTCCGTCAATGCTTTCCCAAGAATCATTTCGTCTTGCAATAATAATTCATGCTTCTCATTCAACTGACTAATCAAATTCTCGATTAACTGCATTCTCCAATTATACCACATTTTCTTAGTCTCGAGCCGACTCAAATCCTTAATCAATAAGAAGTCCAGTTTGATCAAGATCTTTTCATTCTCGTTAGAAGAATAAAACTCTTTAAATAGTTTGGGGTTATTCTCCAATATAGACTCATTCAATTGGTTATACAAACTCTTCCCGTCAACTATATTTTTGGACAATTCTTTATTCATGAATTTGAACAATGAGTACACAAGTAAGTTGTTGTTTCCTCTTACATAGTCATCGAACGTGAAATCTTTCACTTCATTCGACAAACTGAACCGCTCAAGCTTGTCAATCTCCAAGTCATCGTAGAAAGTTATACCTATATCATACAAGAATTGTGATAAAGTGACGTTCTTATAATCCTTGTAGAGCTCTTCTTCGTTCTCTTCAAAATCGATGGAATCATGACTGACGTCAGCTAGAGGCACAGAAATCGTTTCAAATTCCAGATTGGATTTGTGCATCTTATAAGGTTGAACTTCTTCGTATTCACTGATTCTTTTATTGCTCAACTCGGGCGGTATTGGAATTTGGATATCTGGGAACTGAGGAGTAGCGTCACGGGAGTAGACTGAAGATCTAGCGGATTCTTTGGTTGGTTTTGGGGTTGTTTCTGGTGATGGAGTTTTAGATTGCTCTTCATGAGTCTCTGGTTCTTTACTTTGAGTTTCAGGTTTGGAATTTGGTTCAATATGAGGATTAGCAATCTGTTCAGGTTCTTTCTGAATGGCACCAAGTGATTGAGTTATCTCCATATCCTGTGACTCAGAATCAATTTGTGAAGATTCTTTCACTTCCTCAGGTACCTTTTCATTGATACGAGAAACCAGCCGAGTCAAGTCCATCTCGGAACTGCTTGGAACATTGGAATCTTTAGCTATGCTAGACACCGATTGGGTCATCTCCATAGGCTCCTGGCTCTCTTGGTCGGGCTGGACATGCATGTTTATTTTGGAGAGAGGTTTGGTGACCTCCATTTCATTATCATTATCGTTTTCATTTTGATCCTTTTCATTATCATTAACGTATTGGTTGATCTTCGATAAAGGCTGTGTCATGTCCATGGTCTCTTCATTTATAACACTTTGAACTGTAATTCGAGGTAATGACTCGGTGAAATCCAATTCTTCTTCCACTATCGTATTGACTTTAACTTTAGAAGGAGAATCGTCCCCAGAAGTCTTATAATCAGGTATAACTTCATTGAGCTTGACTCTGGTGAAAGAGTCAGTCAATTCCATCTCATCAACTTTTATCAGCTTAACGGGCTCAGTTAATTCCATATCACTACCAGCACCGTTATCTTCGTCCAACTCATCATCACTAGAATCAGGAAGCATTGGTTTTCCATCTCCATCCACATCGAATCCAGTTCCTGATTCGGCATTATCAACAGATACAACATTATCAATATCTTGACTGCCGCCATTGGCAGGAATCGGCCCTATAGTCTCCCGTCTTTGCTGGGGAACAAAATCAATCTTATGAAGAGTAACTTCCGGGGCAAAAGATACCCGTCTATTTAACTTCGGCTTCGAAGACAGACTAGATATTATAGGCATGGTTTTATTCTCGTCATTTTTAAGAATCCCGGTCAAGTTCGACGTGGTTCCGTCGGGATCCACATTTTCTTTATCATGACTGTTCATAGCGTACACTTTGACGTAATAAAGTTGGAGTTAAATCTAGTGTTATTCGATCAGTGTTTGTTTTGAAATGTCAATAACGCGACAGATAATAAGCCAAAACTTATGGATGCGACTATCGCCAGATCCTTCCTAATGCGGCAGTCAAGCCCGACCAACGTCCCCTCGCTCAAGATGTCACGGTATAAAGGAACAAGCCGATGGGGCCTCGGGTGAAAGAAACTAAAATCAACACCAGATGCGACATTGCGACATCCAACTGCCCCTAAATACGGGAACCCAAGTCAGATGTTGCGACATTTGACTCAGTACCCCAAACTGAGGTTATTATATAAAGGCCCCCTCCCCCGGGAAATAGCAAATAGCTGATTGGAACCTGAATATATATTACTATTGGCGGAAAATGGTTGCGGATGCTTTGATTTATCATCCTACTTATAGTAAGATCTTGAGGTTTTTAGATACCACCCCTAAGAAAGAAAAATGTTTCAGATTGGTGGCCTATTTATCACGGTTTTTGTCTTACTACTTGTATAAGACTGGATACCCATCAGAGGTGATTAACGTGTTTAAAGAATTAAAGGCTCAAGTAACGTTTCTAAGAAAAGGAATGAGATTCTTGAAGCCTTTGAATCATTTAGAAACCGCGTCAAAGACCTTTGATAATAAATTAATGGATCCTATTTTGCAGAAAACGACTGTGATTAGAAACTTGGGGTACGCCGGATACTTGACGATTGATGGATTTATCTTTTTAAAGATGTTAGGATTGATTGACAAGAAGAGATTTCCTTCTGGATCCACTTGGGCTTCTAGATTCTGGTTGATTGGACTTATTGCTGGAGTTATAAATTCGTTGAGAACTATCACCATCAACAAATCCAAATTGAATGCTGAGGATGAAAAAGTCGATGTTAAGGAAATCGATTCCAAGATCTATAAGGCTAAGAGAAAATTGATCTGGGATTTGTTAGATAGTTTTATTGCTTTGAATTCTTTGAACTATTTACATTTCACCGAGGGAGATGTTGGTTTAGCAGGAACCATCACCTCTGTTATGGGATTAAAAGATTTGTGGAATTCTACTTGATGATTATGTCAAATATATTTATTACCTACCCAACAATTCTGTTATCTTATACACCGATACATACGTGTTTCAATATACACATCCATTCATTAAATATAAATATCTGTTCATTAAACATACACATTTGTTCATTTTTCACTTTGTACTGAACCCTTTATAATATCCATTCCAAAACCATTCCATCACCAACTCTTTTAACTCTTGCTCCAACTGGTCTTTGTCGGCGTGGGTTTCTATGATTTCTTGTAGCTTCAGGGGTACGTTGACAGGCATCTTGTTGTCATGCATGGCCTTACTTCTTTGCCAGCTATTGGAGATGTTGTCGTCTAGGCTCATGATGGTTTCTACGTTGCTTGAGTCCTTGTTTTCACATCATCTTTATCAGTAGTGGGTATACCGGTTTATGATTTTCATATGATTATGGTGATTCATATGCTACTAAATTGGAATGAGTAGGAGTGGTCGTGGGGTTGGTAGTTTTGGGTGGTGTTTGTTTGTCTCGTGGAGTTGTTTGTTTGTCTCATGGCTTGTTCTGTGGGTTGACAGGAGAGGTAGTTTTGGCGAAAATTACAATTTGAGATCCATTGACAGCTCGGATTTAAGGATATAAGTAAAAGAATAGTATATAACCAAATACTATTTACCATTGTACTCTGTGAATAGCTATAAATAGTACTAAACTATGTAACTGCTTTCCCACATACTAAATGCTTTCCATAGTAACTACTAGATAAATGGCTCTCACATAGTAACTATTAGATAGTACCACAAAATAACTACAACCACACCACCCCTGAATTCACCAATATCTACAATTTCTTCAAACAGAAAACACCAAACAAAATGTCAAACGCCCCTAGTCCATCTCCATCCATTGAAAACACCATTTTCTCATTGCCACCTCCCCATAACCATCCTATCGTCATTATCCCATCTTCTCATTCTCTAAATTTTTTTGCAGCATTTGAAAATTTCTCGCACCAAGCTCATCACCGGCTAATATTCCTTGTCAATAAACCATGTCTGATACACCAGAACATGTCCGAATTCATATAGGAAACATTTCTGCCAAGTTGGCACAAACTCCAGAACATTTGACCAAACGATTTGTCAAGTTTGGCGAAGTCGTCACTCCGTTAGAGCTACATACCAAACCTGTTAATGATTACTACTATGGATTTACTACCCTTAATATAAGTCCCAAGAACTTTCTTGTCCTTAAAACCAGTTTGAATAACGTGCTGTTCATGGGAATGAAGTTAACATTCAACAGAGCCCAGGCAGATTTTGCTACCCAATGGAAAATTGATAATGAGAGACCACCAAAATCTCATAACAATGATAGAGTTCAATGGGAAAGAAGTCGAAGAATCAAAGAATACGAGAATAAACAGCATATAAACCCTTTGCAAAACAACATTGTTCCTATGCATATAAGTAATGGTTATAATAAGTCTCCTCACGTGTATATGGATAAGTCGGGAGAAACAAAAAACCCTATCCCTAAATCCACTTTGATAGGATCCAAGTCATATGGATCCTTAACATTTCCTTCCAAATTCTACGATCAAGCATATTCCAAAACTTCAGGCGGAAGCGAAATTATCCGAGGAAGGGTCCGGAAAACCCCTAGATCCACTCATGCCTTAAGACATCAGACATTGAGGATCTTGGTTAATGATAATCTCAAGCAATTCAAATTCTTCAAGAAAAAGCTTTGGGGGTTTGAAAAGAATGCTATAGTAAACGATTTGACTTACGAATATCAAGACGGAGTCTGGAAAAGTGGTGATAATCATGTGGTGGAAAGAGTTCGTGCGGCTGCTTTGCGTTGTGGAATCAATGGCCAACAGGCTATGAGTTATGGGAACGACAATGATGGAGAAGACAACGAAGAGAAAATTGAGTATAGTGGAGTCAATGCTGATGAGAAACAAAGCTCTTTGGCAGTGTTATCTTCTATGTTTTCGAATTACGATTTCGATAAACCGGTCCAATTGGATGAAGATAACGAGGAAGAGTTCACTGTGGATAGCAAGGGAAGGAAGAAAGCAATAGGTTTTGATTATGAGACTGAAGGAAGATTCTATGATAATGATGATGAGAAAGATGAATCTGTTCCGATCGACCATTCATTAGTGGAGACTTACAAGCAACAATTTCAACCACAGGAGGAGACTTATTATGATGAAGATGATGAGGGTAATGAATTGGATTTTGATACTTTGGGTCAACAGTATAGTACTGAGACGATTGGAAGGAAGTATGAGGAGAGTCATCAGAGTAAGGAGAGAGAGGAAGATAATGATGAAAAGAATATACGGGGCACGAGGGAGAATGAAGACGAAGAAGGGAATGAAGGTGAAGAAGAGACCGTAGATGAAAAAATGAAAGAAGACGAAGAAGTGAATGAGGAAGAAAGTGAAGAAAGTGAAGAAAAGGGAGAAAATGAAGAAAAGGGAGAAAATGAAGAAAAGGGAGAAAATGAAGAAAAGGGAGAAAATGAAGAAAAGGGAGAAAATGAAGAAAAGGGAGAAAATGAAGAAAAGGGAGAAAATGAAGAAAAGGGAGAAAATGAAGAAAAGGGAGAAAATGAAGAAAAGGGAGAAAATGAAGAAAAGGGAGAAAATGAAGAAAATGAAGGTACTGAAGATAGTGAAGATAGTGAAGATAGTGAAGAAAGCGAAGAAAGCGAAGAAAGCGAAGAAAGCGAAGAAAGCGAAGAAAGCGAAGAAAGCGAAGAAAGCGAAGAAAGCGAAGAAAGCGAAGAAAGCGAAGAAAGCGAAGAAAGCGAAGAAAGCGAAGAAAGCGAAGAAAGCGAAGAAAGCGAAGAAAACGAAGAAAAGGAACAGAACGAAGATTCCGAAGAAGAATTCATTCCCCAATTCTCCAAACAAAGTAAACCCCTGTCGAACACAGAAACCTTGCGGAGTTTATTCAACCCCCCATCTACCAGTTTCAGTCTTGCCTTGGACAATGAAGATGATATCGATGAAGAAAAAGAACAAGAGCTCCAGAAAGACCAGCAATCTCTTCTTAAGCAAATAAAATCGAAACAGAAACAGCATAGTGTTGAAATCCCAGAAGCTACTATTATCAAGCCCACAAAGAATATAGGGCTCTTCTGGTTCCATGACGACTCACCTTTCCTACAGACACAAGCTCAGATAAGTCGTTTAGGATCTTCTAATGATCCAGTCAAACTTCCAGGAGATGAAGTAGAAGAGAAGCCCTCCACAAATGAGGAGGAAAGCCCCTATGAGAAATGGTTCTGGAGTATGAGAGGAGAGGTCACCAGAGAATGTAAAAGACGTAGAAGAGACGTTTTGAGAATCTTGAAGAAGAAGTCTCATAAGACGCCTACTATATAACATGTTATAAAAGAAGACCAATGGAGTCATCGCTGTAGATTTTGCACCCATTAAATAGATAATACAAGATCACCGCGAACCAGAATTGTGCTGAAAAACTCCCCAATCGCAGCAGATATTGCAATCAAAGCCAGCTGTTGAAGAGTATCTGGCCCCAAATCAGCTATATAGACCAATGGAAAGATGAGTACTGTTGATAAGAAATCAGAAGACCCAAAAACACCGGAACAAAAAGAACCCGAATTGCCGGAATTCAATTTCAAGAATGTAATGGGAGATATTGTAGAAGGAGTCCAGACTCTTTTCTTTGATCCATTCTACAAGAGAATCGTAGGGCCATGTATTGTGTTTCTTGCTTCTTTAATCACAAAAATCATTATCACCAAAGTTCCTTACACCGAGATTGACTTCAAGACTTATATGCAACAAGTAGAGGTAGCCAATAGTGGAGAATTAGACTATAGTCTTATCAGAGGAGACACTGGGCCTGCTGTGTACCCAGCTGGATTTATTCAAGTTTATCAGTTCGTTTATTGGATTAGTAGCAAAGGGACCAATATTTTGGCTGCTCAGGCTTTCTTCAGTTATGTGTTTGTGGGGACCCTTGTGATGGTGATGTTGACATATTCTTCAGTAGACCCATGGGTGTTGACTTTATTAGTGACCAGCAAGAGATTATTATCGATTTATGTGTTAAGATTGTTTAATGACTGCTTTACTACCGGAGCTATGGTCGGAGTTACCTTGATCTTGCAACAAATATCTTACTGGTACAATTCCCTTAATTCGACTGTGGTGTTTTTAGGGAGCTGTGTAGCCGCTGATTTGTTCAGTGTGGCTATTTCCATCAAAATGAATGCTTTATTGTATTTGCCGGGTTTTGTTATCGTGATTTATTTTTTGAACCAGGAAAACTTGTTGAAGACAATCGGTGTATTATTTGTGATACCCGTGATACAAGTATTGGTCGGATGGAATTATTTGGTCCCTTTGTACAATGACGATATTGCTCAGTATTTAAGATGGACTTATATTCATCAAGCTTTCAAATTCGATCGGAAATTCTTATATGAGTGGACTGTTAACTGGAGATTTGTTCCAGAAGAAATCTTTTCTTCGGACTCTTTTACCAATGGATTACTCGTAGGACACGTGAGTTTATTATTAGTCTTTATTACCACCAGATACTTATCGGATAAAGTCACTGGTAAACTGTTATCGCAACTCATTAAAGACGGGTTTAAAATTGGTGCCAATACTGTTTCCTCAAACAACTTGATTATCAATTTTCAAACGGGGCCCAAATTGATCATGATGATTTTAAGTACTACCAACGTAATAGGAATACTTTTTGCCAGGTCTTTGCATTATCAATTCCTTTCATGGTACTGTTGGCAATTACCCTTCTTACTTGCCATGACCAACTGGCCCATCTACGTCAACATTGTCGTATGGTTAGTCCATGAATGGTGCTGGAATGTCTTTCCTTCGACTCCTTTAAGCTCCGGCTTATTGGTCACTACCTTGGCTTGCGTGTTGTCAGCAGTATGGGCCAGCAGCCAATGGTATAAGAATTGTTAATGATACATTTTAAGTACATATATACCTATACATAAGAAATGTCCACCATCAGAGTTGTCATGTGACCAACATACATATAATTAGTTTAATATTACAATCATCTATGAATCATTACCTTCAAGAGCATCGACACCGCCCCAGTTAAAACTATTCATGCCATCGTTAACATTACCGTCCAAAAACAGATTGAAATCAAAGTCAATGTCGTCCAATCCGCCATGAGCATTGTTTCCCATATTCATATTCAAGTTCATGTTGGAATTGCCATGAGGGCCCCCGGCATGAACTTGGGCTGAGTCAAATAATTGGTCGTCGTGACTGTGATCCAAGACGTCCATGGTGAACATTTGGTCATTAGAATCAATATCTTGAAAATTGGACGAAATGGCTGACGGTGGTGCCATGGCATTGAGGGCTTCTTCCTGTCTGTGACTTCCATCTTCTTTTTCTTCCTTGATGGTATCTGCGTTGATGGACAAATTGTCCTTTTTATTGTTCTTACCGCCCGTTCTCTTGGGCGAATCTCCAACAGCATTGCTGCCTTTACGTTTTCTCTTATTCTGAGTATCGTTAGGGGTCTCTGAAGTAGGAGATAATGGTGTGGTGATTTCTTTCTTGAGATGTGACGGCGTGGCAGCACTATTGGAAGGAGTTCCATTATTATTGCCGTTGACGGTGTTAGTGTTATTCTGACTGGCTACGCTGGGCTTTCTGCCACGTTTGGCGGTGGTCTCTTTCTTCTTTTTGGTTGCTCCTGGCGATGGTTTATTACCAATCACCGGTGAGGGACCAGAGCCCATAGCCGGCGATGGTTTTGTAGGATTACTTTGAGGAGTTTGGCCCACGGAAGAAGGCTGTGAATGAGCTTGTGCTGCTTGTGCTGCTTGGGCTTGGGCTTGGGCCTGGGCTTGAGCTGCTTGAGCTGCTTGGGCTTGGACTTGAGCTTGAACTTGAGCTTGAGCTTGTGAAGACATCTGCTGAGATTGTTGCATTTGTTGCATCTGGTGCTGTTGTGGTGGAAGCATTCCAGCCGTCAATGAGGCCAAACCGTTCGGGTCAGCAGAACCGCTATTTCTGGCGATATCCAACCTTTTCTTATTCTGTTTCTCTAACAACATCAATTGCATTTGGTAGTCCTGAAGAGCATTGATGTTCCGGTTATTGTTGGGCTGATTAGGAGGCATATTTCCATTTGCAGGAGGATTATTAGCGGAATTTCCATTCTGGTTGTTCATATCTTTTCCGGGTCCATTGCCCATATTATTCACTCTCATGACTGCTCCATTTACTGGCTGTTGGCCTTGTTGACCCTGTTGGCCCTGTGCTTGCATAGGATTAGGGCCTGGCTGTTGATATGGAGTAGGTGCTTGAGATCCTGGTCCTCCATTCATCATATTAGGCTGCTGCTGGAACATTCCATTCATAGGCGTTTGTCCTGGTTGTCCTGGTTGTCCTTGAGGAGTTTGGTCTGGGCCCTGGTTGGGTGCTGGACCAGTTCCTTCTGGTTGTCTTGGAGGAGATCCCCCCTCACCTTGTCTAACAGCAGCCTGCTGACGCAAATTATTCATTTGGTTTTGGGCGTGTTGCTGGAACCGGTTCTGGCCCTGTTGGCTTTGTTGCAACATGAACATCTGCTGCTGAACTGTCAAATTGTTGGGGTTAGCTCCGGCCATATTCGCAATCATATGCTGCTGCTGCTGAGGATCCAATTGGTTGAATCCATGTTGCTGCTGTTGTTGTTGTTTCATCATTAATTGCATCATCAATCTTTGTTGATGTTGATGCTGGTCCATGCCCTGAGGCTGTTGCTGTTGTTGTTGTTGTTGTTGAGGATGTGGCTGGATTTGTCTGGGTCCTTGCGGAAGACCCTGAGGTTGTGGATGAGGTTGTGGCTGATTCGGGTGCATTTGCTGGAAATTATTGAACTGGGGATTGACATTTTGTGGTTGGTTCATGTTTGACCCCTGGAGGTCTTGCTGTTGTCTTTGTTTCAACAATTGTAATTGATAATACTGATTGGCCAACTGGGAATTGCCACGATTATTCTTTGCTTGATAAACATCCCAAAACACCTGCCACCATTCAAACAAAAACCCTTGCGGGGCATCGATGGCCACTCTCAGAATCGGCAACTTATGGTCCCAGAAGAACTGTTGCACTGTAGGACTCTGGGGTACTGGGCCCAAATTCTTAGGATTATTAGGTCCATTACTGTTGATATGAGGAGAATTGTGACCTGACCCATTGCCAGGAGTATCCAAAGTGGAAGGAATGTCGGCTTCATTGACAAATAACCGAGCTGTTTGAGGTAACCGGCTTTTGACCAAGAAATCGTAGATATAAGCATTCAATAATTGTTTGGCATTAGCGGCCTGGGAGTCGGAGATGGCAAATGACGAGTCTAGTTTGCCATCCTTGGTAAGATGGCCCATCTGTGGGGTGCCGTGCTGACTCATGGCCCTTACGCAACCAAAATAACGTCAATAACTGGCAATGTACTTTCTTGTCGGCTGGAGCACCCTAACTGAACAAAATTCAACGGCCAAGAATACCACCGGAGATAACAGCTGGAGCCCGGACTTTTTTAAGTGCCAGACAAAGTTGGGATGGGCTATATACGTAAGCAGTTGGTAAAACCTACACAGACCCAAAAGGAAGTAAGATATGCGGACTATCTTATCGGTAAATGTCCTTATAGTAACCTTTCAACAAGGGCCCAGGAGATGTGAAGTGCGACCCGCGAGGATTAATTTTCACACACCGGTGCTTAACTCCTATGGGAAAGAGGAGATAGGAGACAAGTGGTAGGAGAGAAGGGAAGAGGGTGACATGATACAATAATGAATAACGGTGCAGCTAATGTGGAAGAAATGTGGTCATTTTTTTGGGACCAATCCGACCACGGAGTCGTCAGAAAAGTGGTCTAGGGTTGACTGCCTAATTAGGAATGCAAGTGCATTATCTTCCACAATAGCGGGGTGTGGCAGCCAATGGCCGGCGACGACACCGACAAATTCAATGGTATCTATACTATCTTAGTATCTATACAATCTTAGTATCTATTCAATCTTAGTACCTCTATATTCTACACTATCATCACACACGACTACAATCTACTCAACAAATACAATCTATTATACTATCATACTCTGCCCTCCAAGGAATGACCATTACACATTAACTATACACCAATGTCCAGAATAAATAACTTTTCTCTACCATGCTACTCCAAAAAACAAATAGTACAAAAACAACCTTAATTTTACAAAACCTACCCCCATACGGTAGCATCATTGGTGAATCCCTGACTGCCGGTACTAGAACCCCAAATATTTGGCCCCATTCTGGCTTGACCTTGATTATAGTTGGTCAAAACATTATTGGACGAAAGCGATTGCATGCCATCATTATGACCCATAGGTTCGAATATCATGGGTGGCGGGTTGTAGGTGCCATTTAACAGTCCGCTGTATACGTCATTGGCGCCGAGTCCATTCTGGTCCACCACAACATTGTTATAATCCCCATACTGCAAATCTGGATTCACGGATGAATACTGGGAAATCTGTGCCTGAGTGGCTTGGGGCCGAACCTGCGCTTGCATATGTGCTTGTGATTGCATTTGGGCTTGAACCTGACCAGACATTTGTCCATATTGTTGACGTTGTCCTGTAGTCTGTCCTGGCATTTGAGACACTGCTGGGGAAGAACCTTGACCGTTTACCTGGGGATTTGAATAAATAGTGGTATTGCCCGTATTAAATTTACGTCCATTAAACTGTTTCCGCTTGTTAATAGTGTAAATACTCGAGGGCTGGTTATGGATCTCTACCAAAGCCTTCTCGATGAGGTCCATCTGATCAACAAACGGTTCACTTGTAACCGGACGTTTGGGATAATCGGACATGACAAAAATGCTAAGGAAACACAAACTGGTACACAGAGGTCCGAATATATGAAACTTGACTTGTGCTGACTACTGGAGCTGAGTTTATTCGCTTGAATGAAGATTTCAAATTTTTCGAGTTCGACAACGTCGCGGTGATGCGGTGAATCTGGCGCCGTGAATCTGGGGATTGGCTGAGACGCTACGTGAGACAGTTTCTGTGTTTTGTGTTACTTTCTATCCTATACAATGTTTTTATAGTGCACTGATGATACTAATGGCTACCTATTATGTTTCTAGTACTATCTACCTCGTCGTCTTCTTCTTTTGCTTGATCTCACTATCATTTGTTCCGTGTAACTTTATCTGCGTAGGATAATCGGGCCGATTCCCTTGGTGACCCTGGGCCCAATCATAACTCAAAGCATAAGCGTATATGTTCCCGGTTTTATTAAAAGCAGCACAGGTAATGGAGTAGTTCAACTCGGGAAAACTCTTTAATCTTTGTCTGGCGTCTTTGTCCCAGAAACAAAAGGTTCCATCGGACCCAGCAGTACTGAAGGTCCCGTATATTGGATGGAACGCAATCGAGTTGACAGAATATATGTGCGATTCAGTATTAGACCTCAAAGCAGAGGTGGTGGAAGAATTAGGAGTTTTCCGATGACATCTGAACGAAAACCCGGATTTACTTTGTTCATTTTCGTCAATATAAACAAAGGCACATCTTCCTTCTATGGATCCTACCGCGTATCCATTTCCTTGAGGATAACAACTGATGGTTCTAGTTTGCCATTTCAACGGCGACATCGACGTTTTGAAGATCTGTTGAGGGTTATTTAAATCAATCACACAAATATGTCTCTCAGCACATCCTACCACCAACAATTTCTGGGACGAATCCATTGTATAGCATCTCTCAGGTAAGTTGATAGTGGAAACAGGTTGAGGAGATCTCATATCCCAATACTTCAAGGTCTTATCCCAGGACCCCGAAACAACCACCGGGGTATTTGTAGGGCCACATTCAACGTGTCTAACACTTCTAATAGGAGCATCATGGGCACCTATTTGCTGAGCTTGTTGCGACGCTATATCAAACAATTTCACTTGTTTATCAGCCCCTCCACTAACTACTCGTTGTCCATCAAGGGTGAACCGGGCACTGAAAACAGGCGCTTCATGTTCATATAAAGCTCTTCCTTGATTGTTTCCACTGTTGGAATCGATCTCATAAATCCGAACTTTCTTATCCCAACTAGCAGCTGCTAATAGATCTTGCTGAGGAGAAAAAGCCAAATCCGACACCGAATCTTCAGGGGGATTATTTACGGTGATATCATTGACCAACTCCTGGCCCGTGGCGGTGCTGGGGGCCGTGGTAGCACCGGGGGTTCTTCCTAAAAACGACATGATGAAGAAGTTTGTTGATGAAGTTTTCAATATTTCACTGCGCGGCTAATTGGTGATAGAGAAGAATTAGTGCCATAGTAAAGGCATACCAAAGTCATAAATAGTTGTCCAATTAGCAGTAAGCTTTGACTGTTTCTATTGTAATTCTGTTGTGCTGTGTCCTATGTCTTATTATAAGACTCAACAAGGCATTCAATTATCCTTTGATGACGATGATATCCCTGTTCTCCATTATACGAAACACCAGAAACCCCGTGAATTGAACAAGGCTACGGCCAAAAAGTCCTATGAAAACAACACCTTTATCGATTGGTATGTGGAGACCATGCAAATTCCGTCGGATCAACGGTCATTGTACAAAAAATGGGTGGCTATAATTGTCACCTCCATTATGGCGGGATATGTGGTAACATTGATAGATCTCTCGTCCGTGTGGTTGAATGATCTCCGAAAAGGTCTATGTTTCAGTCAGATCGATAAGTGGTCGTTATTGAATCCTTACCTGACATGCCCGGCCGATGAATGGCACGATTGGTCCCAGATCATGTTTAATTCCCGGTCGGTGATATCCAATATATTTGTTGATTTCCCGGTGTATGTGATTTTTGGGTCTGTATGGGTGATAATTGCCGTTTATGTGTCTCAAAAGGACTTGTCGATTCAACAATCGGGGATTCCCGAAGTGAAGGAAATTATTCAAGGATTCAATTATGATTTGGTTAATTATCTTGGTATACGAACAGTGCTACTTAAGATCATAGGATTAACATTTGTGGTTAGCAGTGGTCTTTGGCTAGGCAAAGAGGGGCCGTTGGTTCATGTCGCTTGTAGTATCATTAATATTCTCTATTCATTTATGTTTGGAAATAAGGCTAATGAAGCCGTGAGAAGAGAATTGTTGAGTGCTGCTACGGCTACAGGCATATCATTAGCGTTCAATTCTCCTATTGGTGGAGTCTTATTTGTGCTTGAGTGTATTCCTAGTTACTTTATTCCTACAAAGATCATGTGGAACTCGTTTATAAGTGCTACTGTGAGTTTGGTGGTACTTGTGGGATTCAAGCTATTTACCGAAGGAGATGATTTCAATGAAAAGGATTTGTTTCTGGTTGAATTTGGTAATTTCAGTTGGCTTTTATTGGAGTTGATTCCTTTTGTGGCGTTGGGGCTTTTAGGAGCGTTATATGGCCACTATTTCATTAAATTGTACTCCAGATTTCAATCAAAGAACTTCCGTAGATCGGTCCAATTGAAGTTATGTAATCTTTTACATTTAAGTCCTGATAAGGGCAATTATGTGGAGATATTGACGATATTCTTTGCTACGTGTTTGTTGAACTTTCCTATAGGTATTACCAGATTACCGCTTAATGCGTTTTTGAAGATTCTTTTCACTGATTGTCCACCTGATTCTTCAAAAGACGTCAATAATTCCACAGACTTTATGTGTCATCCTTCTGACATCATTACGTTTATAAAATTGTTATACATAGGGGTCCAGGCATTTCTTTTGAGTTCGTACACTTTTGGAACCATTTTGCCAGGAGGGGTATTAATGCCTTCTTTAGTAATAGGAGCAGTTTGTGGGAGATTTTTGGGAATATTTTCCAAGTTCATCCAAAACTCATTATTTGGAAGCCTTGCTACTTGTACTCAAAACTCGTGTTTGGTGTCTCCTTCGGCGTATGCCGTGATTGGAGCAGGGGCGTTTATGACAGGAATCACTAAATTGACCATGTGTGTGGTGGTAATAGTGTTTGAATTGACTGGAGCCGTCACATATGTCTTACCAATTATGATAGCAGTGATGGTTCTGAAATTCTTCAATGATTATCTTTGTAACGAAAACATTTATGATGCGTGGTTGAAATATAATTTTAACCAGTTTGAGGCTTCTAGTGGGACTCAATATAACTCGGGTAAAGGTAATGGATTATGTCATTACTCCATATCTACGCCTAGAGTGAAAAGCAAGCTCCCAGAAGTGACTATTTCAAAAGTTATGGTTCCTGTCTCGGAAACAAGGTGTCTCTATTTAGTTCCTAACGAAGATGATCCTTACACTTTTGTATCGCTTCAAAGCTTCATCCAATCAGATAATCATGAAGGGTACCCTTTACTTGCCAGCCCTGGGAATCCCGTGACCTTGGGATACATTTATAAGCTGATGATATCCAGCAGTTTAAATGAACTAGAAGCAGCAAATGCTAATACTATTATCAGTTTCCAGATTGGTGATGTTCCTACCGAAGTGTTATCCCAACAATTGAGATACGAACAAACTATTGACCCAAGCAACTTGATCCGGTTGGATGTCATACCAGAGAAGTCATTTATCATCATGAACGATCACACATCTTTCACATTGCTCTTGGATACGTTTGAAAAAATGTATTTGAACTACTTGATCATCACCGATTCCAATGCTCAATCTACCAATATAATGTCGGGGTTCATTGACAGGTTCATGATAGCTCGTCTTATCGACGAAGAGTTTCGATCTTTGCAAGACGAAATGGAAGTTGATCAAAGGTATATGGAGTTCGATATAGAGACAGGAGATGACCAGCATTTATTGGGGCCCTATAGGGAACGTCATAGTATAGAGCTCATTACGTAGATAATATACTCGCATTTGTTGAAATAAATTTCACGACATTTCCCATGAATAAACCTCCTAACACCACGATTTTATTTAAAGATGTTCCTGGTGATACCACCAATTGGCTTGTGGGCATTGACACCAAATTCTTCAGCATCAACCAGAACTTGAAGGGAATCAAGATGATTCCTGATGGAATTCATTTCATTCATTACTCTATACCTTCACTAAGCTCATCTCATCAAGAGACTTCTCCACAGACGGCTCTAGAGTCTAGTCTACGATATGGATGCTGGATACATTGTCGTAATGATGTTATTGTGCTTGTATGGAACCAAGAAGCAGAAAAGTTCGAGATCATTGACGACAAAAATGAACATGAAGCTTTGAATTATTCGAAATATACTAATGATTTGGGGGAGGTATACCCATTCACGGCGGCGTATCCGGAGAATGAAGCGACTTGGAAGAATTTGGTGAAGAATGTCGACATGGAAGTTGTTCAGGAATTCTTTCCTTATACCAATGAACACTATTCCGAAGAGATCAACACCATTACTCCGTCCAAGGAAGAGAATATGGTGTTGATGGACCAATTGCAGAGAAGTAGTAGCTTGAAAGTTCAAGACCAGAATGATGCTGAGTTGAAGTATACGATTATACAGTTCATGATAAATCGTCCAGACCATTCCCAGTCTGTGGAGAACATAAGTAATGATTACCTAGACAAATCTTGGTACTTGGATCAATTATATGGAAATGATCTTGATCTTCTACTAGGAGAGTTAGAGATAAGTTTTATAACATTTATTGTTCTAGGGAATTTCTGTTCCGGACTCCAATGGCTTAATATTATCAAGTTACTTCTGATGTCCAAGTCATTTATGACTGGAAACAAGACATTTTGCTTGAACTTTTTGCGTGTTTTCAATCTTCAATTGAAAGTATTGCCACAGGAGTATGTAGGGAATAGTATTTCCTTGAACAGTGCTATAGATATGAAGACATTTGTGGAGATTATGGAGAATTTTGTTAAGGATATATTTCCTCGTTGGAACAACGACAACTGCTGTGGGAAGATGAAAGTGTCAGGAATGATTATAGAGGAATGGAACGATGTAAAGAACACTATCAATACCAGATTCAGTATTGATTTGAGCAAGCTTGAGAGTTCTCAATTGGATGAAGACCAATTTGAGGTGTTTGATTTGAAAGATTATGATGAGAATGATGAGGATGGACCAACGATAGCATGAATATACATTAACTCTACGTATCGTAATATGCTCTCTTCTATGCTCTATTATTTATACTCTTTCTATTTACACTCTTATTTACAATTTCTTCATCTCTCACCTCTCACGTATCCACAGTGGGAATCAGGTACCTTAATCGCTTGATCTTAGACCTCAACGGTACCAACTTTCCCCTCTCATACGCTTGTCCCTGCTTCAAAAGACCTATATATTCTTGCCGTACCGCCTCCTTGTCTTCTTCACTCAACCCTTGCCATGTGGCAGCAACATTGGCCCTTTTCAGCTTGGTGTCTTCTCCGTTATCCCCATTATAGTACTTGGCGGCATAATGATTCCAAGCGCTGGTAAAGGAGATCTTGGAAAAGTCATAATTCTCTGGAACTCTTCCATGCTCAAGTACATGCTTGTAATATTCAGCTCTATCTTTGACTCTTTCATCCTTTTTCTTCCGTCTTTCTGCCTTGAGTTTGATTCTTGTCAGTTCTTTGGAGCTTTTAGTCTTGGTCCGCTCTATAGCCTTAGTCTGCTGCTTGTATAATAAGAGATTATCAAGTTTCTGTTGGTCAAGCCGACTTATCTTTGTGGGTTTAGGACGGGAAGAAGGTTTACAATCCTGACTCCATTCATCAATAACTGCTTGAATCTCGGAAAACGTTCGAGGTTTCTTATCAATATCCGGGTACTTCTGTTTGATTTTATCATGGATCTGAGGAATAGTCCAGTCAGTCGCATAATTGTTCCGAGGTATCGTGAACCATCCATAGTCAGTATGGACTCCAAAGTAACCATTAGGGTCCACTCGTGGTAAATTCAGCACGTATCGTATAAACACGCTGACCTGGACCCGTCTCGGGCTGAGTACACTCCTGGCTGCCCCTATTAACATGATCTACTGCCAAATTTTTCACTCTCTGGCCAGATGCGATGTTATCAGTGCGACATTTCCCCCGTTGAAAGCGATAAAGGATTTGGGAGATAAAGAATTTCTGAAACATCCATTCCGGTAACCGATTATTTTTACGGATATTCTCGTTCATAAACCTTTTGAAGACTACCTGGGACCAGAACACCACCTGGGACCGTAAGACCAGCTTTAGTTCCATCCCAACGTTGACTCCATAGAAATCTCCTACTAAAGGCTCTTCCGGACAAGTTCCCATTCGGCGCGATTGCTTGAGACTAAAGATCCATCGGAAACTCAGTCATAATTTTATTCATCAACCATGAGTTTGATGCCACCAAACTCGCCGCTTTTCACGGCCCAGCAGTTGGTATCGTCTACTCCTGGGGGTCCCACTCCGTCGGAACCCACCTTATTGCCCCAATTGCCAGAAAAACCTACCGCCTCGTCCGGATCAATCCTCATGTACATTATTCCCACAGAAAAGAATCTCTTCTTCCAGGGCTTTGAGGCCAGTGAATATTCGGAACGTCAACCGATATTGTTAAGGGGATGTTTATTTTTACGAGTGCTTAAACCCAGCAAGATCAAATCGATAACATTGACATTCCATGGGAATCAGCGTACTGATTGGCCTGAAGGGATTCCCCCTAAAAAGACAGTATTTGTAGAAGAGACTGACATCATCAACCACACATGGCCTTTTTATTCCATGTCCAACCCACTTAACTCTGTTAATGGTGGCGCTGATCATTATAGTGAGTTGCCTAAGAACCTTGACCGGGATGTTTCTCATTTGAATTTAAATGATAGTGGTATGCGGTCTCATTCTCCTTCCATAAATCACTTGGATGTGGTTTCAAGTGCTGGTGCTGGTGGCGGTGGTGGTAGTAGTGCTGGATTGTTCAGAAGCATTTCTCCAGCTATCATGAGAAATGGTAATAATTCTCCTAATTTGAATCCGGTAGATTCATTTACTGATTTGCAAACTGTTAATACTGGTGATAGTGATCCTGGAAAGCCAGGTATTTTTCCACCAGGAGATTATTTATATAATTTCGAACATCCTTTACATCCTTCATTACCTGAAACCACGTCAGTGACGTTTGGTGAAGTGAATTATGGACTAGAAGCAACTGTAATCCGAGCAGGTGCATTTAAACTGAATTTAACCGGAAAAACTCCTATAACTTTAGTAAGAACCCCTTCGGAGCTTAATTTGGAAGAAAACGAACCAATTGTCATTACCAGAGACTGGGAAGATCAACTCCGTTACGACATTGTGATTGGTGGGAAGTCTATTGTATTAGACTCTTATCTCCCGTTGGCATTCCGGTTTGTCCCTTTATGGGGAAAAGTAGCTCTTCATCGGATCCGGGTGTATCTTTCGGAAAATTTGGAATATTATTGTCAGAATAAAAAGGTTCATCGAACTGAACCACCTAAAAAGTATTTATTATTGGAACATAAGGCCAAAAAGGGAAAGAGCTTGCTTACAAGAAAAGATGATGGAGAATATGGAGATGAAGATGATGAGCTCTTACCACGAGAATTGGAATTCCAATTGTATGTGCCTCAAACTTTGAATGGAAGAGTTCATCATGTGCTTCATCCTGATACTTCATTTGACGACATTCAAGCTCATCATTGGATTAAATTATGTTTAAGAATATCTAAATTGGACCCAAATACTCCTGGAAAGAGGAAACACTATGAAATTCTGATTGACTCCCCAATCCATATATTATCTCCACTTGCTGCTCACGGGAACACTTTATTGCCAGCATATGATGACCATCTTCCAGAATCGACATTTCTTCCCGAATATGCCCCTGCATCGCCTCCATTGTCTCCAGGAGTTACGCCTGTTGATAATACTCAAACCATAGGCAAGTTATTCTCGGTTTTAAGCAATTCGTCATCTCGTAGAAATAGTATGGGCAGCAATAATGCTGAGGCTCATCCTTCTTCCGAAGTCTTCCATCACCTTAACAGTACTGGTAATAATGATGAACCTATAGAAAGAGATCCGGATATGCATCTTGAAGCCAACATATACAAGCCATCACCTAACGATTCGAGATCTCAATTGAATTCTCCTCAAGCAATGCCCCATGCTGGCACTTTTTCACCAGTCAGTTCTCCTACAATACGACCAATTCATCTTTTGAGGAAACCTTCTTTCAACCCTCCACCTTTTGATGCTGACACTCCACCTCCTGATATGTCGGCGCCTCCACCAGCTTATGAAGAAGAACCACCAGTTTCATTGCCCACCAATAACTCTTCCAGTTCTGGTTTGAGTCTCAGAGGCAGATCCAGAGCTTCTTCTGGGATCAATAGAGGAAGTGTGGCACAAATGGCTACCAGTGAACTCTCTATTAGAGACATGTTGACTAATAGTTTCAGTAGTAGCGGTCATAGAGACTCCATTGTTTCTAAGAAGAGTCAAAGTTCCGGTGAAGCAGATAAGTCCAAAGAAACACTCAGACTGAAGAACCTGGCTCCTGTGACTCCTAGTGAAACAATAAGCCAACCTCCAGATTTACGGAAACCTATAGAGCCAGAAGAAGAAAAGGGTCCTCAGAAACAAAATAAGGAAGATGAAGAGGACATTGTCAATTTAATGAAGTCACCTGAACTAATTCCTCAAGCTGTCAGTCCTCGTAGACATTTAAGTCCAGTAGGAAGTCCACGGAACGGTGTTAGTCCTATTGCAAGTCCTGTAAGAGGAGTTAGTCCCGTCAGAAGCCGGAGAAATTCCACCCAAGAATCAGAATTCAATGCGTTGACTCTCAATGAATCTAATGATGGAAACTATAACTCCAATTCCCGAGTCAATTTGAATGACCAGTCTAGCATTGAATCGTCATCTTCACGGAGAACTTCTGTTGCGTCTGAAACCTCCAATGACTTACCTATGGGTCAACATATTCCGTTGTTAAACCTGTCTACCCAATCATTATTGATTAGCAACCCACCAAATACTCGAACCGCTTCCGTAGGATCGATTTTGTTTGATCCTGGCGCCAGAAGATTGAGTTCTAATGCCCGACCCACCATCAATGATTTCGTGGACGGCGGAGACTTGGGAAGTGATTTCATGAGAGGCAATGGAAAGTTATTGCAATTCAAAAATCCTCGAAGAAGAAAAAGAGATTCTAACACTTCACCAGAAGCAGACGTCGATGAACATGAAGAGGCCATTGAAGAATCTCCACAGCAGGCATCACTGCTGCAGCCTATCAAACACGCTGTGGTCACCAATCTGAAACGATCCAGCTCTTCAGAAGAAAGTGATTTCACCATAAACGAAACCAATCATGTTGATAAGGACAAAACATCTCGCCAGCAAGGCCAAATCCCCGGACTAAAGTTCGACTACGCTATCTGATAGAATCCTGTTATGTACATTAAATAATAACTTTTAGACTATTTATGCTGTTGTAGAAGCTTTTCACCTTTATCTTCGTCAATGGTGCCCAAATACTTGTATAAGACCGCCAAATCTTTATTGGCGATTTCCGAGTCTTCACAAGCAATGTCGTACCAGAACTTACTGATGTCGCCTAGATATAAGAACCGACCATACTTCTTTGCACTTTCAGTGGCCAAAACCAAATCTTTTCTGGTCAATTTGGTGACAAATCCACCGTCGTAGTCCACATCACACGGTAATTGGTTTTCAGGGTATACGCCAGGAATAGGACAATTGTCTACGGAAGCCCATGATTTCCCAGTAGACACCGCCACAAGTTTGGCATAATGGTTAAGATTAAGTCCAAAGGATTTGGCCAATTGGAACGAATCAGCTACTGCCAAATTGGTCACTGCTAAGAGATAATTATTCGACAATTTGGCTGCTAAACCGGTCCCGTGCTGTTCTCCACAAGGAAAGATATTCTTTCCCATTTTTTGCAATAAACTTGTCAACGGGCTTCCAATTGATTCCATGTCTGGTCTAGACAACATAAACGACAATGTTCCTTTTCTAGCACCGGCTACTCCACCACTGACAGGAGCATCAATAAAATCAAATGATGGAAGCTGTTGTTTGACATAATCATGGACACTGATGGATGTAGGAATATCAATGGTGGAGGAGTCAATAAAAGTGGTGGAGGTTCCACTCGCATTGGATTTATAATTTTCCACCAATTCTTCAATAACTGCTTTGACATGTTTCCCTTCAGGAACCATAGTAATAATATAGTCCAACGGAGAATCCACCTTATTAACAAATGCATCCACAGAGTATAATTGAGTGATCAATGATTTATTCTCGGGTTTCCCACTAACAATCTTCTCCACACATGCTTTGCAAGCGTCATTGTTGACATCAAGCACATAAAACTTGTCATTTGGTTCTAATTTGTCGTAAATGTGTCTGGCCATATGCTGACCCATTTGGCCCAAGCCAATGAATCCATAGTTGGTGTGAAGGGCACTGGCTCCACTGAATCTACGAACCGAATACTTAAACATGTTAAACTTTTCAGTTGTTTGTGGTCTAGCACGAGATCTGCCGCCGGTTATATAGTTGACATGATTTGGATAGCCGTGGAAATGACATTATACTGTGAAAAATCAACACATCCGCACCCCCATAGTGAAAACGGTCAACCCCACAATTTCTGGTGCTACCATTCGAGGGGCATCGCTCCAAACGACACTGGGGCCTCCGTTCGCGGCGATGGGCGCCCGTTCGGCCCAGCGCCCGGGTATTGGTGGCATCAGCTATCGCGGCCAATGTCGCAAATGTCGCGCCATCGGTATTTGCAACCAAAATTGCCGGAGTGATGGAATTTTTCAACTGGTCCATCCATTTCTACTGTTATCATACACCATCAATCATGGCTGAATCGTCCCAGAAAGCTGCCAGAACCACTTATGGGCTCCCAAAACCCATTCCCGCCTACTACCCCCACGAAGGGTCACCATTGTATGCTGATAAAAAGCTCTACACCGCTATAGCTGACAGCGCCAAAACTAAAGTACAAGAATTGAGATGTGAGCCTCGATCTGGAATCAGTTTTAAAGTCCCTGCTAAATCAGTTTTCCGGTTGACCACTCCAGAAGGTCCTCAAGTGTGTGATCTTAATATATGGAACCTCCACAATCCTAGAGAACGGTTCTGGGCAGCTAGGACTAGACAATTACATTCTGCTCATGTTTCCACCTTTGATAGATTATGGTCCAATTTGCCATATTTGAGACCCTTGGTGACCATTACTGCCGATACTCTTAACTCCAGACATGACGAATGGGGTGGGAGAGCCCACGACACTTTAGGAACCAGATGTGATCCTTATGTAGACAAATTGATTAGTGGAGAAGATAATGACTTACACTGTCATTCCAATTTGACTAGAGCCATTATGCCACATGGATTGACAGAATTTGATGTTCATGACGTGTTAAATGTGTTTCAGATCACCGGATTGACTGAACAAGACCAATACTTTATGGAGGCGTGTCCTGCTACTAAAGATGATTATTTTGAAATGTTTGCTGAGCAGGATTTGTTAGTGGCTATCAGTGCATGCCCTGGGGGTGACTTATCCCAATGGGGATGGGGAGAAGATAAAGACGATTTGAATGATTCCAAAATGGTTGATTGTTGTAGACCTCTTGGAGTGGAAATTTATTCTATAGACGATGAAGAAGTATTGAAAGACTGGAACCCTCCACAAGTAGTGAATTATAGAGGAAACCATGGGTTAAAGGGTCCATAAGTAGGGTTATAGTTATATAGTTCCATCTATAGCCTGACCAATCCAATCACTAATATCATCATTAAGTATAAACCCAGCAATATCACTTCCTCTATATTTGAGCTTGTCGTCTAAGGATTTGGAATTATTCTCATTGACGACAGCTCGAAGAAATTCAAAACTTTGATGGATTTGGTCTGATCCTCCTTGGATTTGGAAATCTTCTACCACGGCATGTTTTCCTACCGAGAATTGGATGGTAAAATTATGGCTTCTATTGGTAAATGTATGGGTGAATTTAGGAGACCCGCCAAACTTCCAGTTCCATTGCCTGAGTTCTTCAGCAACTGTGTGTATGTCTTCAACCAATTCCGTTTCTTTTGTAATAACAAACACTCTGGCTGTCTTCTGGTCAGCACCAACAAAATCTTGTATGCCAAACATGTCATTGTGGTCTTTTTCAGATTGATCCAACTCTGTCTCTATGCCATATCTATCACTAAATGCTTCAGTAACAAGGTTTATAAACGTTTCATTACTAAGACCAATGTTGGCGACTTTTGACCGTACAGAATCAACTGAAGCTGTTTCCACCACTCCATTTTTCTCTGAACTGGTGGATAATAACTTTCCCAAGATATCCAACTTCAGGTTCAATAACATTGTCCCATGATGATACGACTTCCCTTTTGCTAGCTTGTAAGCAGATCCACTTACTTTATAAGTAGACCCATCGGTAGTTCGGGTGATAATATCTCCTCTTTCATTAACATCTATGTGGTACTCACATGACCCAGACTCATTTACAGCTTGGCAAACAAGTTGCACGAACTTGAACCGGTCAAATTCGGATTTGGTGGTCATAAATGAAAAATTGACGTTGCCAGCATCATGAACCACAGTTCCTCCGCCGGATTTACGCCTGATTAAAGGAATGTATAAGGAATTAAGAAGAGGTATGTTAGCCTCTTTCCATGGATTCTGGTTTTTTCCAATCACAACACAAGGAGAATTAACATAGAACATTAGCCGGTTGGAATTGGACCCATTTGGGCCTGTTGAATCTCCCGGTAGTGGCATATTACTGAACATATAATCTTCAATAGCAAGATTCAAATATGGATCTGTAAGTTGTGATACAAACACCATGGGCTCTTTGGCCATAATGGCCAGTGCCAAACTTTTCTCTCCTTCATTGGTTTGGGGAGCTTGGAAGGATGTTTGGAGTTTCTGTTTGTGGGCAATTATCTCGGGTGATTCTTGATAGTGCTGGAAATCCTCTAGGTTGAATCCTTCATCATCTCCATCCAAATCATCTTGGAACGGAATATTCACGTTATTGAACCGTCTGTAGGTAATTAAGGGGGTATTAAAGCGTTTAAACGCGATTCCAGAACCTCTAGAATGTCCTAAACTGCGTAATGCTGCTCGTATCATTAATAATAGTTGGTTTATCTCATCGCTTAACCGTTGAAAATCGCGATTTCTACAAAATCATCATAAACTGTTTCCATTAAACATGAATCGTCATAATCAGCTTGAGAAACACTTGCTTACTCGATGCTACTCCGATCCAGAACACATAGAAGAGCTTCTAGAAACTCGTTATACATTTACTGGAGCGTCTAAACCATCACTTGTATTACTCCCCACAGGAACAGATGAAGAAACTAAACCAAAGTCCTTATTGCACCAAGATACACAATCTATACCCAACAAACAGCAGGACAAAAGACGGGCTAATACTAGAAGACAAGTAAAGAGGTTCTTTGAGGATACGAAGAAATCCCAACGGCGGCTTAAAAGAGTTTTGAAAAATAAAGATAAGAGTGCTAAAGACTGGCAAGCGTTAGCCCACAAGTATAATGTTCCTACTATTGAAGAGTTTTTAGCCATAAATGAAGCTTGGCACAGTTATATGAGACAACTAATCTTCCCGGGGGTGGAAAAACCCGACGATAAACTTCCAAATCGACAAATGGTACTTTCCAAGTTGGCATCTGCTGACTACCATGGGTGCCTTGTTAGTATTATTGAGTCTCGGAATCAACAGGTAGTGGGAATGAAAGGAATTGTAGTTTATGAAACTCAACATTGTTTGGTTATTTGTGTGGCCAATAACCCTGAAAAAGCATCGGACATTGGCGGAATACGCTTTATTCCTAAGAAACATACATTATTCGGGTTTGAGGTCAAGCTTCCGTGGGACAGTGAAGATGGAAAGGAAGAATTTATTCCATTCACATTAATAGGGTCTCGGTTTGAGTACCGGTCGGTGGATAGATCTACAAGGAAGTTTAAAAACCATAATGTCGACGACATTGTATAATTATTAATGACTGTAAATACATTATGTAGATAATGAACCTTTAATAGAGTTTAGCTGTGCCACAAGTAGTTCATCAGATGGTGCCAATTGTGATATTATCTCGTCGATGTGGGATATGAGAGACTGTTTGTTTGAGTCCTGGACAGATTCAGGTGCGTTCAATAAGTAATTAATGTCTTTAATTAGCAGCGATTTGTCGATAGAATCAGGAAATGCTAGCACTTCATCAGTGCTATTTATCACTCCAGTAGTACTGGAGTTGTCTTTGTCTTCAAAGTCTTGATAATCGCTCTGCAAATTCTTTAAGACTTGCGGGAATTCATCATGGTATCGTTTTGATTTGTTGGTTATAAAGTCTTGAAATTCCGATAACGAGTTCAAAAGTGACAATTTTTCATTTTGTTCAGAGCCATTAGCTTGCTTGTCAGTACTAATATTAAGCCCAGCGAATGGTTGTTCTTCTTTGGGTGGCACAATAGGCTTGGACAAGCCTTGTAATGTCTCATTCAACTTAATAAGTTCATAGTAATTATCATATATGATAGATTTCTTCTCGGAGTCATGAGAGTTCAAGTTGGTGGTAATAGAATTTCGAAGCTTGAGAATATCTTGAATTGGCGTGTTCCTTATAAATTGCCTGAATTGATCGGGATCATCAAAATCAATACCTCTAGTAAGAGACTCTTTTCTATTTGCCCGAGGTTTGATCTCCTCAGTGGTATCGACATTAGAACTTTCCTGTTCTTGTTCTTGTTCTCTCTGAGCTTGTTGTTGTTGTTGAAGATGATAAAACTCTTGAAGGGCTTTCCTTCTGGACAGAACTTTCCGAGTACTATGAGAATCTAGATTTGGTGATTGTGGGGTGCTCAGGTCACCATTGGCCGAAATCTTTATGTCTGGAGCTCCCAGCAGTTCTAATGATGGCTCTGAGTCGGGTTTGACATCTTTATCTCGCTTTTGGGACGGTTTTTTGTAAGATAAAACCGGCGAACTCATAGTTAAAGCAGTTCGTTTATCATTTTTGATGCTCGCGAAACATGGAGATTATGTGCGGAACGACGATATTTGGCGTTGCAACTATTTTGCAGCCTTCTGGCGATGGCTCGTCACCAACGATAGGATTTTTATGGGATTTTAACGATTCAATGGTCTATTAGATGATTGGAGGATTATTTTAACTATTTATATTATATATTTATGCTACGTATGGACCCAGGCATCAAAGTATACTAAGTCTTCTTCTTCCTCATCAATCACATTATCAGACCGATTATTAAAAATAGAAAAAGTTTGGTTATCAAGAATTGCAGATATTTGAGGAGTTTTCAACAGTTCTTGTTCGTAGTGTTTACCATAACCAGAATCCCAGATGCTCTGCCACGTGACTTTGTATTTGTCCAAGGAATTAGCCACCAATTCCATTTTATCTTCATACACCAACACATCACATAAAGCTCTTATATCATGCGTAGCCAAGTCAATATTGGTGATTCCACTGTGGATTATGAAGTCAGTGATGTTATCTATATCAACGTATCCGGTGAAATTATAAGGATAAGTGGACTGAAGAAGATTGAAATTAGGTGAAGGTGGTTGGTTTACAGTTGGATAAGTTTTGGAAGCCACAAATCTCCATATCACCGTCAATAAACTGTCAATAAACTCACTATCCAACTCAGAATCAGTAAACCATGGTCCTCCTGTGACATCTATCGATGGCTGGAGATTATATAACATATAGATTTTTCTTGTGGGATGTTTAACTGATTTGATAGATTTGATATACCGTTGACCTTCCAACGCTTTTAGGCATCTTACCACTATATGCTGGTGTAAGTTGGTTCTGGCTTTAATGGTTTTGGTCCAGATCCCTTCTCTTCCAGATGCTTCGATATGAGAATATATCATGGCTTCATCTTCTGTCATAGAAAAAACCTTGTTTGCTTCTGACACAGATTGTGCCAGAAACTTCAACTCGTCATCTTGTTTAAGTAATTTGACTAGCTTGTGGTCCACAAGCTCCTGAGCTATTTTTAATAAGCTTGTCGTGTCATCAAGCTTGGCTAGCTTGAGAAGCTCTTCTTGGTTGTAAAGTCCTTTTTGGGACCCGGCCAACATATCTGTGTGGAGTTTTTGGGCTTGGGATGAGACTCCTGTTAAATTAGAATCGACTTGGCTCATATTGGGAACGGCTTTATTGCTTGTGAGTTATCTATGTTCTGACTAGATGATCTAAGTGTATGGTCCTGAGTTTATTGTCCTATATTATCTCAGAAAAAAGCTGCTTTTATATGAATTTTTTTGACTTCTCAGTTCTCTCAGCCAATGAAATCCTATGGGCCAAATTTATGTCCAGAATATCCTTTCTGAACCCGTCTTATATATGATAGCTTACAGCAGCAGTTGAGTCTCGATGAGTAGACAAGTTTTTCACCGCGCGATGGTTACCATATACGGAATCTAATATAAAGCCATATATTGAGGGATGGAGTCTCAGAAGAGCAGGCCGTTGTTCAAGAAGAAACAGGTCAAGTCCCGGGCTGCCAGAAAGACTAAGCTAGATGATGGGGTTGAAGAGCCGGAGTTAGCAGGACTTGATTTGAAGCAACGAGTGAGTAATGCTCTGAAGCTACCAAAAGCCAATACCAATTCAAAACACGAAGATAGTGGACAACCGACGCCGCCAAAGAGCCAGAAAGTATCTGGCACTGAAGAAGAAGAGGAACCAGACCTTCTTCTGCTGAAGAAACTGTATAATGAAGGAGATATTATTACTGGTGAAGACATGGAATCAGACTCTGAAACGCCAGCTACGGAACCTCCCAAGAAATACGTGCCCCATTTCGACGAAGAAATTGAACGCAAATTAAGTAAACGGCAGACATTGAGTGAACTTGCTACCGAATATGACGATAAAGACGAATATGATGATGAAAAGCTTGATAATAACTATGCTACGATACAACCCGACACCGACTCCCACGATTTAGACATTCATATGGACGACGAGTTGGTCAATGATGAGGTTTATAATCTTAAACCCGGCGCTGGGTTGGATGTGGATAACGTAGACAAGGAGAAATATGATATTCAATTAGGAGCTAGTGACGACGAGATGGATCTCGACAGAATGTCTTCCGAAGGACGGTCCTCAGGAACTCCCCGAAATTCAGCTCTGAAGGTGAAGATTGTGCAAGCCTTAACTATAGAAGAAGAATTGACGGCCGTAGCCAAATTAATTGATACTTTAAAGCTACAAGCCACTAGCTATACAAATGAATTGTATGAAACCAATAAGCAGTTAAAACACATCCACGACAAACGAAAAGAGATTGTCGAGAAGTTACATAGCATATAGACTACGAACGGTTACGAGGAAGTGACGAAGTTATGAATCAGTTGTAATATATATTACATAAGTCTATGGTCGAGCCGTAGAGCCGCACATGACAGATCTCCCACCGCGCTTAAACGTCGATTGCCCAATCGGTAATGAGTCATTGACAGAAAATTTTCATTTTATATATCACCAGTATGATAAAACCAGTATTGAACAACGTTAGACAGTTTTCAACTAGTGTCACCCATAATATGAGCAGTCCTAAACATTTGGTCAAGATCAGTCAACTTTCCAATGAAGAATTGGGAGCATTGGTTTCTAGAGCTGAGAATTTCAAAGCTCAGGTCAAAACCGGTCAACCAAGTCCTATGAAACAGTATCAAAGATTGTTAGGTAAGGTGGTGACATTATTGTTCTCTAAGAGAAGTACTAGAACAAGAATTAGTACAGAAGGTGCCGCTTCTTACTTTGGTGCTAACCCGATGTTCTTAGGGAAAGATGATATTCAGTTAGGTACTAATGAGACTATTTATGATACTACCAAAATCTTATCATCAATGAGTTCTTGTATTTTTGCCAGAGTGAACAAGCATCAAGACATTTTAGATTTATGTGAAACCTCTTCTGTTCCTATCATTAATTCTTTGTGTGATAAGTATCATCCTTTGCAAGCTATCACTGACGTGATGACTATCAAAGAGAAGTTTGGGTCAACCAAAGGGTTAAAGTTGACATGGATTGGTGATATCAATAATGTTCTTCATGATCTTGCCATTGCTGCTATTAAGTCAGGAATCTCTGTGTCAGTGGCTAGTCCTTCCTCGGTTACTTATGATCCGACTATCAAGGCAGAAACTGAACAATTGGCTAAAGACAACCAGGTTCTGTTTGAACTCTTCAATGATCCAGTCAAAGCATTAGACAATACTAATATAGTGGTTACTGATACTTGGATCTCCATGGGAGAAGAAGCTGAAAAGCAAGCCAAATTACAAAAATTTGCCAATTTCCAAATAACTAGCCAAATGATCCAATCCAGTAACATTAATAGTAACTGGATCTTCATGCACTGCTTACCAAGACACCCAGAAGAAGTAAGTGACGATGTGTTCTACGGTGACAAATCGGTTGTTTTCCAAGAGGGAGAGAACAGATTATATGCTGCCATGGCAGTCATCGAAGGATTTGTCATCAATAATGGAGATTTGTTGAAATCCGTAGGTGAAGATGTCCAGTAGATAATAATTGATATGGTAGTGTGAAACCCATTTATATGCACCTTCCTGCTGACATAATATTGATAGGCTGCAAAAACCATCATATAATAAATGCCAATATATAGTCGATAGATATTAACATAGTACTCTAGAATGTGTAGAATTTGTTTGACATGGCAAGCCTGGAAATAATGTTTGGATGGGACCACCACCTGGAGATGCAAATAGATGACTATGATGACCTTGCTCTTCATTATTATGAAACCGAGTTTCAAACTCCAGAAGCTTATGACACTGATACCTACTTAGCGACTGAAGCATTAAACTACATGGACCTGCCAAACGAAATAGAGCACACGGAAGACTTGGAAGCATTAATGAGAGAATGTGTTGAGCAGCTCCATAGTATGAACAAGATAGATTTTTTTAGTCTGTTGACACCATTTCAGATTGTAAAGATGTGTAGTCGATGTGCCAATGAAACTAGAAAACAAACCAACTTGCTTGAACAGATGGAACTGAAATCGCCATATTTTATTGTTCCGTGTGGAGTTCAAACTAAGGCTGAAGTTAAATATATGCCGAATATGAGAGACGTCAAAGATCTCGACCTTCGCAAATTGGCTATATCCAATAGCATACACTACGAACTTCATGCCCCGTAAATCACGGTTCTTGTGGCTCGATTACTAATGTTGCAATCTTCTTCTTACAGTGATAATAGGAGGTGTGGCGGCACTTCCCTCTTTTCGCAATCGCCAGTGCGGTTCTTGCCGTGTTGGGCGATACCCGGGCGGCTTCAGTCGTGCTGGACATAGTTGACATCACAGGGGTGATATGTGACAACTCGTCGATATAAAAGGCAAGTAATTGTTCCATTGACTGATTTCAGAATCAATTCTTCATATTAAAGGAACACAAGAGAAAATGTCGTCTGTTTACGTGTCAGGAGCTACTGGCTTCATTGCTCAACATATTGTTAAGGACTTGCTTGCCAAGGGGTATAAAGTGGTAGGAAGTGTAAGATCAGCTGAAAAGGGGGATCAATTAGCTAAGGATACTAACAATAAGAACTTTAGCTATGAAATTGTAAAGGATATCGCCGAGCCAAACGCATTTGATGAATCCTTGAAAAAGCACCCGGAAATTGAATATTTCATGCACACCGCTTCTCCTTTCCATTACAAGTCTACTGATGTCGAAAAAGATTTATTGATTCCTGCCATAGAAGGAACCAAGAATGCTTTGAACTCTATCAAGGCTTATGGACCTAAGATTAAATCGGTAGTAATCACTTCATCTTTTGCTGCAATAGCTAGACCAGATGGAACTTATACTCCTACTGGACCATTGACTGAAGAAAGTTGGAATGAAACCACTTGGGAAGAGGCCTTAACTAGTCCACAATTAGGTTATAGAGCTTCTAAGACCTTTGCTGAGCAAGCCGCTTGGGAATTCATGAAGACGGAAAAGCCATCATTTACGTTGAATACTGTATGTCCTTCATTTGTGTATGGGCCCCAAGCTTATATCTCTGGTATTACAGGAAGAGAAGAATTGAACACCTCCTCTGAAGCTTTGAATAAATATTTGAAATTAAAACCAGACGATGAAGTACCTCCAGGATTCGGTGGATTTGCAGACGTCAGAGATGTTAGCAAATCTCACATCTACGCCATTGAGCATGACATAAAAGACTTCAGATTCTTATTAGTTACCGCCAGATGGTCCAGTCAGATTGTGTTGGACATTTTGAATGAAAACATCCCTCAATTGAAGGGTAAGTTGCCATTAGGAACCCCAGGCTCTGGGTACGAAGTGGTCAAAACATTGGCTCCTGTTGATAACAGCAAGACTATTAGTTTGGTGGGAGAATGTATTCCATTAAAGCAATCTGTGATTGATTCTGTCACCCAGATTCTCGAGGCTAAAGCATAAACATTTGTGTAGCAAGTCGGTATATAAAGCCATAATGTAGATTTTTTAAAAATTCAGACATGAGTCAGTTAGTAGCACCGATTCTGGCAATGCCTGTAGTTCCGATCGTAGCAATGCCCCTGCGGTGTAGTGTCTTGGTGCCTGTCCATGGACCTCGACACCAGATGTTTATATGCATCCCACACAACTATTCATGGTCCCTAATTTGTATGTCAATCCATATCAGGACTTTTATCGCCCATTTGATGCACGAGTACCTGGTGCATAAGGTCTTACCATCTGTGGGTGCCCCTCTTACCTATTCTGGATGCATCAGCTGCCCCAACTGTCTGATAGCATGCGTGTCCTGAACACTCGTGCAGCAAGTGGTGGCCACCACGCCCACCGTCCTGTACATAAAATGAATCTGGCGCCTTGCATCGGTTGTGCATTAGATAAGGAAAATGGATACTGTACTGGGTCGGAGAAATGAACCAATCTCCTTTAACTTCAGCGTCGAAAACATATATGGCTATCTATTTCCTTGACCAGTAGAACTCAAGTGACTAGTTACCAACAATACCAGTTTCGCTGGAAACTGAGCCCCTGACTATCGAAAAAGGAGGCAGTGAGTAATAGAGCAACCACACTAAATAATATATCTCACAGGCACACGATTGTGCCATAACAATAACAGAAGCTATCACCCCTATTGTTCCAGGCGGTTGTGGTCGAGATACAGTGTTTTCAGGATGAATAGCGCACCTTTGTCATTAGGATGTCGTAGTACTCTTTTTTAAATGTCGTTCTGATAGTATTCCAATATCGCCGGGGGCAAACTTGAATGACGGAGCCTGG
>JAJMFQ010000052.1:0-40488 GCA_030574775.1 Yamadazyma atmosphaerica
TAGGTGACTGTCCTGAATGTACTGATTACACCACTACTTTCACCACTACTGACGCTGATGGTAACCCAACCACCCAAACCGGTGAAGTCATTGTCACCACCGATTCTAATGGTGAATTGACAACCTCGACTGACATCTTAGGTGACTGTCCTGAATGTACTGATTACACCACTACTTTCACCACTACTGACGCCGACGGTAACCCAACCACTCAGACCGGTGAAGTCATTGTCACAACTGATTCTAATGGTGAATTGACAACCTCGACTGACATCTTAGGTGACTGTCCAGAGTGTACTGATTACACCACTACTTTCACCACTACTGACGCTGATGGTAACCCAACCACCCAAACCGGAGAAGTCATTGTCACCACCGATTCTAATGGTGAATTGACAACCTCGACTGACATCTTAGGTGACTGTCCTGAATGTACTGATTACACCACTACTTTCACCACTACTGACGCTGATGGTAACCCAACCACCCAAACCGGTGAAGTCATTGTCACCACCGATTCTAATGGTGAATTGACCACTACCACTGAGATCTTAGGTGACTGTCCTGTGTGTACTGACTACACCACCACCTACACCACTACTGATGCTGATGGTAATCCAACAACGCAATCTGCTGAAGTTATTGTTACCACCGATTCTAATGGTGAATTGACAACTTCTACTGACATCCTTGGCGACTGTCCTGAATGTACTGACTACACCACCACCTTCACAAGTTCCTACAGTGATGGTTCTGTTTCCACCGGCACATGTGAGGTCATTGTCACTACAGACTTAGAAGGAGAAGTTACAACCATAAGCGATCATATTCTGATTGAAGCATCAACTGTGTGTGTCAGAGAAGGACATTGTGCTACTCTCTCAGGTGGCCAAGAATGTGCCGTCTGTACAGCAATCACATCTACTTTGACCACCACCGATGAAGTTGGATCCACCAGTTTTGTCACTTGTGAGATTCAAGTCAGTACCGATGAAGAGGGTGAGCCAGTAACTACGACTGTCACCATTGGTGAATGCGATGTATGTTCTACCTACATCTCCGAAGTAGTTACCTCCGAAGGAGAAACCGTGGTTACTTCAACTGTTCAAGTGGCTGTTACTACCGACGAATCAGGTAAACCACAAACCACAATAGCTCCTGTTAGTATTCCAGCTGATACTACTGTTGCCGCCGAAAGCACATCCACGTCTGGTTCCACTGTTGCTGCCGGAGCTGCTTCTGCTTCTGCTTCCGCTTCTGCCACAGTAGCAGAAGGGGCTAGTAGCCACAACAAAGTATCCTGGTTAGTTGGATTAACCGGTATGATCACAATGATGTTGATATAAGACAATTGTAATTGTTAAGACTATATTATAGTCATTTCTAACGGCCAATGAGACTACTTTTTGTTTCACGATATTTCTTTCTTCTTATCAGACTTTTATTTTTATTCATTTCTAATACCCAACGCCTGGTACGTTACTTACTTTTTTCGATGGATGCCGATACTTGGGGCCATAGTGCCTTTGAATCTTGCGGAGCCTTTTATATAACTTTTTAATTATTAATGTATGATATGTATAAAAAAATAGACTGGATGTATCATTTAATAATTTCGTGCGTTGCTCATATAGTAGCCCACGACCAAATTTCTTTCAAATCGTCTAGATTCTTTAGTTCTGAACAAACAATTAGTGTTTATAGCTAGTGTTTATAACTATTATACGTATCTTGTCGTATAATTGATTTCAGTATTGTTAGTATAATCATGTTTCTATATCAAAAATCCAGAAGTATATTGACTAAACAAATGCGCCCAAGTAAACCAGATTACCACAGCTATAATTTCAGTGTCCAGCTTGAATTATTTATACAAATTACATAGTTGGCACAATATTTCACTTCTTATGAAGCAGCTGACACAAAGACTTACTTCTAATGATAAGAATTAATTCTTCTTTGTAGATGCTGAGTGGGATGGACCAGCACCACATAAAGAAGGATCAGCTGAAACACCTTTACCTATACAAGTGGCTCTAAACTCCTCGAAGTAGCCACACCCACCTCGAAGACCGCCACAGGAGCTTGCGGTATCGAAAGCAGTAAGACACAAGCCGTTCTTATATAAGTTCAAATGGTAGGAATCTTTGGCTGGTTTGACAGGATCGGTTATGTAATTCAGAGACACACTATCAAGCAGGTTGGGACCTTCCCATGGTAGGGGTCGTACAAAAGAATCCTGCGGTCGTAATTTATATCGAACTCTTAATCGTTTGTCAAAGATTCTGGATCTTTCAGTGCCAATTTTCACAATATTGTGGCAACTAATATGTGAATTGGAAACGCTTCCATTTTCTATGAGGGCATCGGAAGACTTTGGACCAAACCTCTGTAAAATACGGAATCGTCCACTTCTATTCACGGAGCAATACCAACAGAAACAAATAGAATAGTCTTGCTTGAAACGCTCCTTATACAATTTGCAGGTTTTTTCAAATGAAGTGTCTAGTCTGTTAACTTCAATCTTGTCACAATGATCAACTATTCCCCCTGTAATTTCTCGACAATATTTGAAATACAGCGCTTGGAATAATTGATGGGTGTGCCATATCAAATCTATATCTAAAGTCGGCACTATGCTGTGGTTTGAGTCTTTAATCAAGCTGAAAAAATTGACATATCTTTTGATCGATTCCAGTACCGTATCACCAATGAAAGGCGACATCAACCAGTCCAAGTCAATCATTTTGTCTATGAATGTTTCCTGTCGCTTGATACAAGCCACAAGATCTTCATGAATAGGAAAAGTAACTATAGTAGGTATTGTCATATAAATAGGATTCAATTCGAGGTAATCTCTTAAGACCAATAAGTCTGAATAGCGATATTTCGAATTACTAAAATCTAGAATATTCAAGCCTTTGTAGTAGGAGACTAGAGTTTGATCTTTGATATTCAGATCAATAAGTTCAGCTGATACCCCTGGATACGGCCGATTGAGGTCCTTAGAATAATGTTTTATCACAGATGGAATTTTATTTACCTTCAAACAATCAACGAATAGTTTTCGTTTCCTCAATTCATCATGATTAACTAGCGAACTAAATTGGCAGCACTTGAATTTAAGATGAAAATCTTGATCTGCAAAGCCAGTATTATCGGCGTTGGTCAAATTCCATTTCGGAAGCTTTTTGTGACAATTAGGACATAGAATAGTCAATTTGACCACCGACGGATCAAACGGCTGATAAGAATTATAGTTGAAGCGCTCATTAACACTACTCTTGATAAAAAAATCTTCGATGAATAATGTAAAATCATCAATAGCCTCTATTGAAGGAGAAAAAACGAAATCCTCATTGGAGATCTCTTTGGTTATTCTGAACAAGGGAAATTTGTATTTGGCGAACATTGAAAATTCGTTGGTTTTGAAATTATCATAAAATGATTTGGGATTTAAAAGGAAGGAGTGCCACACTAGCGTTATATCGATTGGAGGTAAGATTTTGTCCATAAAGTTGGCAAACGATTGTCGATCATGGAAACTTAAATACAAGGCACTTACAAAAATTGTGAATCTCCGAACTGCTACAGTTAGATAGCATTGCCATAGTTTATCCCGAGAAACTTTGTCATTTACACCAACTGTAACTAATTCCTTCAACTTGTGAAATGATTGCAACAATTTCAAATGCATAATAGCATCTATCGAGTCTGGAATGGGTCCTTCATCTCTAAGGCTTGAGCGATTGTCATCTACTCTGTCCAAGATTTCATTGAACGACAGCATGGTTGCTTGATTATTTTGAACGGAGCCTTTACAAAAGGGAGGCAGCAGAAATGGGGATAGACTCTGAACCTATTTTGTAATGAATCCCATAACCAATCCAATACATGAAATGAAACCGGTATATGTAAGCATCGCGACAACTGAATTGCGGGGCAGAGGAGTATCGATAAGCGGTGAAAAGCAGAGAATACATACACAATTAAAGTAAATCATAAATTAAGTATCTTATGAAACATATCATCAATTCATAGCAGTTCTGGGATCTGTCCAGTCGAAATCCAATAAATCAGGGTTGCCATGAAATCCAGAGAATAACGACTCCACATTGAAGGAAGTAGCGTTTGAATTCTTGTTGCCCCAAAACCCGAAGAGCTTTTCCCATGGGGTTTCATTCTTCCAGTCAAAGTTATCTTCAGTTAATTGTTGACCGGTCCAAAACTTGGGATAAGTTTGTTTGATATGATCGAAGCAAGCTCTCAAAAACAAGCAACTCTTGAAACAAGAATAATATTTAGAACTGTACACTGATGCACCGGAAAATACTTTCAATATCGTTCTAATGGTGTTACCGAGACTGACATCATTATCCTCTGTGAGTCCGATCCAATTCGCTATCCCGCCGCCATCTACTGAATTAAAAAAGTTCAGCATATTCAACAAATTTACACGTCCTTCAACAGCCTTGATAAATACAGTAAATATACAAGCGGTTAACATTCTGGGACCCATAAAAAAACGAGGGAATACTAAATGACTGATATCTCCAAATACAGAAGGATTATTGAGCCAATATTGAGCCACTCGCAATAAAATTAAAGTTCTTTCAAAAGCAAGAGACAAATATTTTAGCTTCTCATGATTGTCTGTCAAACTGAGATACAAGAGGAAATAAAGCACTGCTTCTTTCTGCATCAAACTTAATCTCATCTCAATCTTGAATGCACGGTCACTTTTGCTTGAAGCATCCTCACTGATCATGCTTTTATCGGACATCAATATATCAAAGGTCTTTAAACTGGTCGATGTTATATTAGAAAGCTGTTCAGCCAATTCTAGCACCTGGCGAGAATTCACCCTTCTATCCGCTATTGAGCCTCTCAAGAATTTATGAATTTCCCGAGATACCTGATTCATCAAAAGGAAATTCTTTTGAACGATTGCACTGCCAAGTGAGGTGGTTATTTGATGTAGCTGACTACTGTCAATCAAAGGCTCAGTTCCCTTTTCGAACGCGGAAAGACCGTCATAATAACAGATATGGTTCCAGACCCTTTGCCAAGTTCCTTCAAGAGTGGAATATGCGCTGGGATAGTCAGAAGGCCGTCTGTGAATCCCTTGAATTCTTGCAGCTTGTACGAGACAGGAATCGATTATGGAGGTGGAAAAAGTAGAATCGTCGTCCTCAGGAGAATGCATTTTATAGATCCTCAAAAGAAGCAAACCCTGTATTTTGAATAGCGAAACATGTTTAAAAGAAGAAGGTGCCATAAGCAAACCAGCAGCTATTTCAATATAAGACTCATTCACGAAAAGATTTGTATCTAAGGAATCCCATCTTTTAGTAAGATAAGAAAACCGTAACAATATAAGGAATATGGCTATCAAAGAACTTTGATTGGACTTGTCATTCTTTATAATGGTATAAGTTCCTTTGTCGTCCAACAAATGGTGAATTTTGGACAACAAAACTGGCTTGTCGAAGAACAGAAGAAACGTATGAAACAAGTCAAAAAATTCGTTGATCAAAGAATCAATATCTCGAATACAAGGGAAAGTCCCTAACAGAAGCAATTTGCCGGGGTCAACTTCGTCAGGAGTTCCAAAACATGATAGTATAGACTTATCCGTAGGCGAGAGGATCTCTCTTAAATAGTCAGTAAACAAGAGAGCAGCATCCTGGTCCTCTAGAACAATCGACATGAAAGAAGTTGACCCTTGATAGAACAAAGTTGATTCAACCACACCGAATCCATCGAAGTTAAGAGAAATGGACTGCATCCTATCATTTACTGTTTCAAGTTCACTTTCGTAATTATTGCTTGTACTGCGGCGAGTCCCATTTAAAGAACTTGTATCGGAATTTGGTGTAAGAGTGGGATTGTTTTTGTAGTGGTCCAACAAACTCTGCTGATGGCTGACTATATCCTCAAGTTCTTTAATTCTGTTTCTGAGCAAGCCGTTTTCCATTGCTTCAGGAAGAGAGGTGACCCTGTTGACCTCCAAGTCATCATCATATCCGCATGTATCCGTGATTTTGTAGATGACACAACGGCCACAGAAGGGCCGGGATCGATCACATTTGGCTTTTCTTTGACGACAGTTGGCGCAAGATTGAGATACTCTGTTCCTTTTCCGAAGTGGAGGAGATGGTGACATGCTTATTAATAATCAAGTTTGGCTTAAACTATCAATTTCTTGATATACTTTGGAATGCGCGCGCCGCAGCGTGAGTTGATACAACTAAGGGTGGTTACTTCTTTTGACTTCAAGAAACAATTAACTATGTAGTCACGACTAATTTGGGCGATTATTGAGTTGTAAAGGAACTGTTGGCTTTAGTATCGCTACCAAACTTGTTCGGAGATAAAATATCGACTTTCATAATCATATTACTATATTTCATTGGCAGATGCAATTTCTAGCGACCAATCGGAATACCTGCATAATTAGAGCTCTGGTAAGTTTCAAGAGCTTAAGGAATTTCTATAGTAGCTTCAAGGAAATTGGAAAATGCTGGAAAAGCGGCCATTGGTACTCAGATTATGTACATCTTGTATTTTTTTTGCTGCTATACCGGAGCCACTAACCCGTTTGCTTCAACTATTTTATGGCTGTAAGGCTGGAATGCAATTTTCATTCCTAAAATACTGCCAGGCACCCGAACTGAGTTTTTGTTAGGTAAGATTGTAAAATTGTAAAATTATGCACTCTGAAGCTGGGGGGACTCATCTCATAATGCTGTTGTATATTCCTCCTCTGCGGCAAGGGGTATATCACTGTTTTGTCTTAAGAATCCAGCTATTAGACATTTCGAGATCAGCATTGTGGACAAGAGAGAGCTGCGGATTGTATAAACAAGAGCAGTGCTCTGAAAATAGTTACTTCCTCTATTGATTCTTTAGTACTTTCAATTTGTTCCCGTAGCTACATAGAACAAACCAAGAACTGGCTAACAAAATAGCTTTGGATTGCTGCTCAATCCACTCTTTACCAAATATCCATTCCACTATCATCCTAAAAAACCATGAGGGCCCACTAAGTGGGTCAATCGCATCTCGTAAATGGGGCAAAGTTACGCATATTCATCATGCAGCACCCTGTCAAAGATAGTAAATGCAGGATATGATGCGGCAGCAGATTTTACGGACAACCGTCAAAAGGATTCTGGTCAAACTTGTAAACCGGCTGGAATATGAATGGTTGGAAAGCCCATCTTTTTGAAGGCCAATTATATTCTACTGTTGTTGTTGGATGCTGCAAGTTGTTATTAGTCGGCAATAAGCTGGATATTCCTCTACATCGGTTACTGCTATTGTTGGCCAGAGGACTTTCGATGTCTGCAGTTACACTATATCTTGACATGAAAACAACGCTTCCAGATGGTCCGTTAGGAAAAAAAGCTCATAGGAAATGGTTAATGGCAGATGGTTGCATGAAATTGGTTGCTGCTATATTATTATATACCTCATTAGCGTCGTGGTGTGTTAGTGAATACGTCTGCTTCTCATTTGTGACACCGCTATTATCACAATTTTTTCAGTACGTGTTTGGTGGAGGGCTATTTCCGTCTGTCAAGCAAGTGGGTTTATTGGTATCGTTTGTTGGAGTGGCTCTTATGGCTCAAGTTAACAACAGAGCTTGGACTGTTACATTAGGATTGTTGGGAACCATTGCTAATTCTTTCAATTGGTCTGTCATAAATACAGGCGAGGCCGCCCATCCAGTTATCTCAGGTTTTTATTTTGCTGTTTGTGTCACTTCAGGATCGTTGATGGGACTAATGTTTCTTGCCCCAGACTCAGGTGTCCTACCTCAATCTAGTTATCAATGGGGTGTTCTTGTGGTGTTGTGGATTGCTGACTTTCTTGCTCAATTTCATAAGAGCGTAGGAGTAGAAAGGGTTAAGACTCAAAGAGTTCATCCTGTTGGAGCTGTATTGCATAAATACACCGGGATTCTCTACGGAATTTTATTTGACGTGCTTTTTGAACAACCACTGATGAATAAATTCAGTATCATCGGTTCAACGCTTATCGTAGTGTGTACAATGGTAATATTTGTATAGAACATAAAGCTACGGTGATCTTTTTGTCATGTTAATTTGCAAGATATATTATTCCTTTAGAAATGAAAACACGAATACATGGATACGTAAAATCTAAATACCATCAAGTAGACGAAGCAGTCTATTTTTTAGCTCTGTCAATTGCAGCCTGTTTGAAATACAGCTTCACACTTTCTCGCTCATTGACTCTACTATACCAATCTTTGAACGCTTGACAGTGGTCAGGAATCAGTACTTTTACAATATTAGAGAACAATACCCCACCAATTGCAGCAATATCAGCCATAGTGAACCTTTCTCCGGCGATATATGTTTGGGTCTCCAAAAGCTTGTTCAAATAATAAATTCCTTTAATCCCTCTTTCCTTTCGTTTCAACCCCCACTCTTCTATTTGAAATGGCTCGACCTCCCCCAAACCTTTTGTAGCGTGATGGAAATAATCTGCTATTGGATTCAAAAATTCATTTTCAACCTGTCGGGTCATCATGTGAATATGCCCCTGTTCAAAAGCAGTTACACCTGTCAAATAAGAATCGTCATCAAGGTGATCAATATACTGAGTGATAGCAGCAGACTCGCTAATTAAACTTCCATCAGCCAATTCAACCACCGGCACAGTAGCAGAATAATTCTTGGCCCGAAATTCCTCTGTCTTCTGATCTCCTTTGGTTATATCAATTTCCTTAAACTCTACCAAGTCGAATAATCCTTTCTCATATAAGGCAATTCTCACTCTGGCAGGGAATGGTCCTAACAGAAAGTCATAAATGACCATTTTGCCTGGTTTATTTCTATCGAAACCCGATGCCATTTTTAGTAATTGGTTTTTAGGATATTGGAGTAGAAATAGGAGGAAAACAATACCACTATATATTCGAATGAATTACTAAGCATTCTTCCGTGGATAAGTGACTCACAAAACTCATGACCACTAATTCAAAAGTTGTTGAACAGATGACAAAATCTGTCAAGATGTAGCACGTTGGGCAAAGTTATTACACCACCATGACTTTGTTGGTGGAGCTTCAAATGAAAACTTGATTACCCAAGCTTAAACTGCCGCAGTCCCGAATCTGCGGGCCCTAAAAACGAGCCAAAAACCTTAAACCCAACAAAGCCGGCTCTGGTTAATGAAAGAAGTTAATCTCTAAAACCGAAGAATGTGAGATAGACAATGCAGTTCTCTTTGTGTCTCTAGGCAGAATCAAGAGCTTGGTGGCCAGGTTTTTAGTGTCGTGTATATTCTGAAGGGCCCAAAAATTGTGGAGACACAGCTAGGAAATGTGAGCCCAGTTCTCCGACTCTCAAGTGCGATCTACAACCCGCCAAGCTTAGGAAAACTGAAGTGATTGTCGCTGGAATTAGACTCAGGCATGTTGCAGACACATCCAAGCGGTAGATAAGCTCAGCACTTGACGTTCTTTATCAATAGTTATTTCCATGGCTAATGAATCTCAGAGATAGATCAACGGTATCTATACGGAATTATGAAAAGTTTACATCATAGTGAAAAGGAGTAGTTTCTTTTTCAGCACGGAATTCTATTGTCTAGAGCCGGTTTTGTAACCAATTAGTGTTTTTCACAACTTTCACCGCCCTAAAACCCTTTTGACCCCTTGCTGATTTCTTCAACCTAACATTGGTAAAACTGGAATATTGCGCTCTCCCTCATTTCTAACGAATTCACAAGTGTCCGGTGTAGATATAAACCATCCTACATCCCCGTCCACAGCATCCCCCTTGATAAGTCCCGAAAAATGTCTTATCAGCGAATCCCAAAAGAGTAACAGTTTAACCGCAACTGCGCTTATCATAGTAAATCCTAGTGGAGGCAGCAGTTTGACAGCCGCAGCTGGACCGTTTCGGCCCACACTTACGGCGCGCCCACCAGACTAGGCTGATAGCGAACAGGAGACAAAGCAAGCTGATTCGAGATTGTTATCTCCAGGTATTGTGATGTGATTTCATGTACATATGATGCGGCTGGTACTGTATTGGAAAGTATCACCATATTCTCTGCCAATGACCGGCACGCATTTGGAGGTCTGCACGTGACTATTCTCTATGATAGACTGTACATTGATTGCGATGTGGCTTGATATGGTTGCAAGGAGTCCCTTACTTTTGGGCGCAGCCACACATGTTCATGTAGAGGAACAAACCTTATCACTTAGTCGACAGAATTCGGAGGTGTTGGCGGCCCGTCGTCTTGGCTATTGATAAGATAGAACGGAAATTGATAAACGATTACGGTTAGAAACTACGAGTATTTAAGCAAGGCCAAATCTACCTCATAATCCTGAATCTGCATCAAATAGAATCAAAATGTCAGCTGAAACTTCTGATCGTATAAGTGTAACTTCTGATAGTAAAAAGCAACCACCAGCTACTGTCAGAACCGTGGAAAGTTTGGAAGATGAAAAAGTGGAGTTGAATGGGAAGAAGGTCAAACTTAACGATGGGGATGAAATCATGAAGTTAGGGTTGGCTCACGAAGATGATGGTATAGAATTAACCGAAGAAATGGACAAAAAATTGGTCCGGAAAATCGATCTTCATCTTTTGCCAATTATGTGTTTGGTTTACTGTTTTCAATTCTTGGATAAATTGAGTAACTCTTTTGCTAGTATCTTGGGATTAAGAGAAGATTTAGGAATGGTTGGTGACATGTATTCGTGGACTGGTTCTGCTTTCTACCTCGGTTACTTGGTTTTCGAATATCCTGCTACTCGTATCTTGCAAAAGTTTCCTCTTGCTAAGACCTCCGGAAGTCTTATTTTTGTATGGGGTATTATTCTTGCTTTACATGCGGTTCCTAATTATGCTGGGTTTATTGCTCTTAGAGTTATTTTGGGTATGCTTGAATCTTCAATCACTCCTGCCTTTTCCCAAATTACAAGTCAATATTATAAGCAACATGAAGTTTTCCTTAGAATGACTATTTGGTTTGCCTGTAATGGGGCTGGGTATATCTTGGGAAGTGGTGCCATTGCCTTCAACTTGGCCAATAACAAAGACGGTTATAGTATTGAAGCCTGGAAATTAGTTTTCATTATCTCCGGGGTTATCACTGCATGTTTGGGGGTCGTGGTGTTTTTTGGCTTGCCTGATAGTCCTGCCACTGCTTGGTTCTTAAGTGATGACGAAAAAAGATTTGTGGTACACAGAATTCGGGGAAACCAAAAGGGTTTTGGTAACAAACATTTCAAGAAGGAGCAATTTTTCGAAGCTTTAATGGATTACAGATGTTGGTTGCTTGCCGCTTACTCTTTAATTGGTAACATTCCAAATGGTGCTTTGACTAACTTTGGATCCATTGTGCTTACTGATGTCATTTCTGATTATGCTCCACTGGGATTGAATGAAGCTGACCATGAGTTTTGGATTACTACTCATGCATTATTGTATCAAATGATTTCAGGTGCTGTGGAATTGGGAGGTTGTATTTTGATTGCTTACATGTCCAGATTCTATAAATCAAGAATCGTTTGGGCCCTTTTCGCTCAGGCAATTGCTACTATGGGCCAATTGATGTTGGCTTTTAGTTCAAACAAGACTGCTCAGTTTGCTGGCTATAACATGAACTTTGTAGCGCCGGTGGCCTTTGTGTGTATTTTGAGTTTCACCAGTTCAAATGTCGCTGGTACTAGTAAAAGTTATACTAGTTTCTACATGACATTGGTAGCCTACTGTGTGGGTAATTTGATTGGGCCACAAACATTCTTGGCTAGAGAAGCTCCCGTATATACCACTGGTAAAACCATCATTGGTGTATGTGCTGTTTTGGTGATTTTAATTCTTATTGGAATTGGTCTCTCTTACCATTTGGAGAATAAAAGAAGGGACAAATTACCAGTCCCTGAGAAGATCGAAAATATCGAATTTGCTGATTTGACTGATAAGCAAAATCCTTTCTTCAGATACGCTCTTTAGCGGTGGACTCTGGTTTTAATTTTTATAGAACGGGTTATTTTAATAACTTACCAGCTAGTAGTTGCCTGCAGGGTTTGGAAACTGCTGAACAATTATCAATAAAAGTGTTCGTCTATTAAAGTCTATAATTAACATTTCTCTCTAGTTTGTAAAATTTTATGATTGTTCTCAATAAATTTCTTTAATTTCATCTCGGGTCCACGCTTTCTTAATTCAAATCTATCACCCTCACATTTGTCAAACATAAATCCCTCATACAAGCCCTGGTCTTCGATGATCTTGTGAAGATCGTTGATATATTCGGCTTCCTTGGGAAATTTGAGTCCATGAAGTCTGACGCCCTTCTCCTTTACTTCAGCTTTGGACTCTTCCTCCATGGTCTCATACGATGGGAGCTTCAAACGTCCGCTGAAATACCTCGCAATTACGGTAGCTTGTGCTTCAGCCAAAGGAAACGGAGCAACGTCTTTCGCTAAACCAACAAATACGAGACTCGGATCCTTTGTGTAGAAAATTTGCTTATATAAGCTATCGATATATCTTTGCCGGCAAATATCCAAGTCCAAAAAGGGAACATCATACAAATAACCAGTGCAAAAGACTATCCGATCAATACCCTTTATGGTTGTCCCCTGAAAAGTAATTGACCTTTCATTAACATCATACTTGTCAATTCTAGGTATCAAATTGATATACTTGTTAGGAACCTTTTCCAAAAGATTCTTTTCATCGCAAGAAACGTACACTTTCTTCGCTGATTCGCTGGCTTGAATGGCTATATCTGTTCCACTCGAAACAGCTCCAACCACCAAAACAGTCTGATCTTTGTAGACATCTGGCACATCGTAAAACTTAGCATGTGTAACAGACTTCGGGTCTTTTGTTTTCCACTCTTCAAGCCCTTCAACAGTAGGTATCCTAGGAACCTCAAAATGCCCATTAGCAATAATAACTGCATCGTACTGTTTCTTGATGGACTCTCCGGTCTTTAAATTTTGACTTGTAACATCCCAATCCTTTTCTTTCTTCACAGACACAACTCTGGAATTCAAGAACTCGGAAAAGGGACCCACAGTAGCTGCATATCTCTTCAAGTAGTTCAATACTTCAGTTCTAGATGGGAAATCTGCCGTACCCTTTGGAAACAGAAAATTGGTAAATTCCATTGCACGGTGAGGAATATTAGTTTCCAATCGATCATATATCGGAGTGAAATTAGCTTCTTGTTTTTTGATAAGGTCCTCATCTGAGTTGAATTGAACCTTATCGGTGATATAATTCCATATTCCTCCAAGCTTACTACGAGAATCATATAAATCTATTTCAAATTGAGTGCTCTCGGCATTCAAAGTCTTGACCAGAGCCAATCCACTCGGTCCTCCGCCTATAATAGCCACAGTTCTAATTGAGGTGTGTTGCATCTTTGTAATCTAACTATCTGAGTCAAAACTTACCCTCTGAGTCAGAACTTGCGATCTTGACCCTGAAAACTGCGAACGATACCAATTTGCAAGATAAGGAATGCTGCAGCCTACCAATAACCAGCTGCTGATATCTCATTCAAATCCCTTATCGGATTATATAACTAGCTGATATGAGGATAATGCTAGCGATAATGAATCGCTATCTTGAAGCCGGTGTATAGCTGTTATCAGCATCGTATGGGCTGCTTAAATAGGAAGGTATCTCGAAAACAGTGCATTCCACGATGGTGAATCGGCGTATCGATTGCCTAAAAGAGAAATGTCATTATGCACGGTGAGATAACGGTAGACAAGTTATACATAGATAAAAGACAGCCAAATGCTTGATTTATTAAAATATTCAAACCGCTACTTCCATAGTTCATAATGAGTGATAATAAGCTTTCAGGGAAGGAAACCCCCGACGTTGAAGTAGACGCTCTTCAAGAGGCATCTGAAGAAATGGCCTCTCAATCACCTTCCGGGTATGAAAAGTATGTTGATGAGCATAATCCCAAAGGTTTGAGACTCCCCACAATCGAAGAGGGAAATACCTTAAGAAGGGTAATTGGGGAAATCCCCATGTCTTGTTATTTGATCTGTTTGGTTGAATTGGCCGAAAGAGGATCTTACTACTCGGTGTCTGAAGTGTTGACGAACTTTATTCAAAGACCTTTGCCCAAAGGTAGTACTACTGGGGCTCCTGTCAGTGATACTCTGAGTGATGTTGCTGGTGCTTTAGGAATGGGACTTCAAGTTTCGTCTGCTATGACGCTTTTGTTGAAATTTTTGGCATATGTGGTTCCATTATACGGTGGTTACTTGGGTGATGCTAGATTTGGAAGATTCAAAGCAATATGGGTAGGTATCTTTGCAGGTTTTATCTCGCATGTTTTATTTGTTGTTGCCGCAATTCCAGGGGTAATTGGAGGGGGTCATGCTATTGCACCTTGTGTATTGGGAATCTTGACTTTAGCCGTCAGTACGGGTTTCATCAAGCCTAACTTGATCCCATTTCTTTTGGACCAATATCCCCACCAAACTGATTTGGTCAAGACATTACCTTCTGGTGAAGACGTTATAATTGACCGTGAACTGTCAATTCAAAGTATAACCTTAATTTTTTACTGGGCTACCAATATTGGTGCTTTTTTTCAGTTGGGTGCTTCTTATGCAGAAAGAAGAATTGGTTTTTGGTTAGCTTTCTTTTTTCCTACTATTATGTATCTTATCTTACCTATTGTGATGCTTTACTTGAACAGAAGAATGAAGAAGACCCCTCCAAGTGGCTCTATTTTAACCAATATCATGAAGATCTTGAAAGTTACCATCGGTGGAATTCTTAAAGGGGAAGTTAAAAGGCATGAAGTATGGGAATACGCTCGTCCCGGTAACATGATTGAAAGAGGAAGAAACTACTATAATGAAAAAAAGAAAACACCAATTACTTGGGATGATCAATGGGTCACTGATGTCAGGAAAACCTTGAATGCTTGCAAGATCTTCATCTATTTCCCGATATTTTTCATCAATGATGGTGGTATAGGTGGTATTGTGACCTCATTGGCTGGTTCAATGACGACCAAAGGGGTCCCTAATGATTTATTTTTCAACTTCAACCCCTTAACAATCATTGTTGAGTTACCTTTATTGAATTATGTTATCTATCCTTTATTGAGGAAGTTTAGAATAAATTTTGCTCCTATTTACAGAATTACATTAGGATTCATTATTGCCGCTTGTTCGCAAATGGCAGGAGCTATTATCCAACATGAAGTGTATCAGACATCTCCATGTGGTTATCATGCTACCACCTGTCAAGAAAAGTCCCCAGAAAAGGCTTGGAAAGTGGCCACCCTTTATATCCTTGGGGCCGCTGGTGGAGGTTTGGCTGTTACTACCGCTTATGAACTTTCCTACTCGAGATCACCACCACATATGAAAGGTTTTGTTTTGTCCTTGTTCCTTTTCACTACAGCAATCTCAGCAGCCATTTCTCAAGCTGTTACTCCCGCCTTGAAAGATCCTTATTTGGTCTGGCCCTTTGGAGCTTGTGCTGTAGCCGGGGTTGTGGCAGCCGCCTGCTTCTTGTTCCAGTTCAGGAACTATGATAAGCAGAGCTATGTCGAGAAGGTTGCACCTCTTGGAAATGAGTTAGAATTGGTGATTTCGAAGTAATTATCTCTTATGTATGTGATCTTTTAAATAATATATGTGTCTGTCTTTCAATGTCAACTTTCAATATAATTGTAGTGCACCGATAACTGTCGCAGATAAGATAAGAAATGAAAAACAGAATTCGGCAGATGGTGTAACTAATTACTATGAAGCGAATAAGGGGTAACGTGGTCAACAGAAGGGCATGTAAGGCTTGTAAATCAAGAAAGTACGTTTTCTTTATAAACATACCAACCATATAAGCAACTAACTCTTTAGCAAACGGTGTGAACAAAACGGATCAAATTCGAAATGTAAATTTTGTGAACAGAGAAACCTCGTCTGTGAAAGACCTGAATTTCAGCCAATCATATATAAAACTCCCAAGAAGTTGAAGAGACCGAAGTATGATACCCCCTCCCATCACCTGGCTCGTGTAGATAAGAAATCGTCAGATATCACGCACAATAATTTAACAATCAAGCAAAATATTATTATCAATTATTTGTTGTTTACCATCAAGAAAAAGTCCGACGGATATTACACAGATTCTAAATCTTCAACGATACGTTCATCGGGATTTTCAGGATTGTATCGTAAAAGTGTACAAATCTCTGGCGATGTTTTGGAGGAAATAGTAACTGAAATTCCTTTGGTTGATACTGAAACTAACATAGAAGAGAAGACGGCAAAACTATATGGTCTAGGACTCGATACCGTTACTGAATTGTATATTAATGTTCCAGAGTACCTCCATGGTAATGATAGTGAAGTAAAAACCACTTTGTCTTTGAAATTCCGCCACAAAGAAGGTGAAAATACCAAAGCTCCGGATGACTTACAGCTAATAAATGTTGATGATACAGTTCCACGAAATGAGTTTTATATGGAAGCTCCATCTTTGATTCCTGGTTTTTACAAAGATGATCTCTCGGCCATGGAGGGTATTTTTATGAATTTGCCGGAATACATACCTGTTGTTTTGGTTGAAAAATTAATTGATAACTTCTGTGTCAATTTTCCAAGAGAAACCAGCAAGATGCTATACGCCATTAGTGAGCTGGATAACGTATCACTTACTTCCTTCACTAAAACTATCTTAAGTGTTTATTTAGTGTTAGGTTTTAGTAATATTGTGGTTTTGAAGGCTATTCTACTTTGGTCCGCTTATAACCTTGAGCTTAATCCAACCAAAAAAGAATACGATTTTTCGTTTAAGATTATGTTACAACAAGAGATTATCGAGGACTTAAACAACCGTATGAATTACGTATCTGCTGTTTGCTGTGATCATTCGATTGCTATTCTTCTTCTTCTTTATGAGGTTCAAATTTTAGAAAGTCGAATAGAACCTGTCTTTTGGTTCAGACTCAATCACTTTATCGTGAAGTCGATTTCTTTGAGAGGCGGATTTACAAAACTTGAAGAGTCATTCAATGGAAGGTTCTTCAGAAAGGTATTCTGTTCACATTATTTTACGAAATTCTGCTACAATATTCTCAAACACGATATCAGTGTCTTGAATATTGAAGATGTCGAATCTGTATTTATGATTCCCACAACAGATCATTTAAGTGATCAGTATACCTGCTTAAAGGAAATCTGTCACAGTGCTGGAAAAATTTTTCACTTTCATAACTTATTGAAGCTTGCTAGAAATGCAGGAGATCTAAATGAGGGTAACGGATTCAACAAATACGAGCATGTAAACGCAAATAATATTGTGAACATATTGAATGAGGTGAAAGAAATCGAAGCGAGGCTTCTGGATATAGTAGTCCCTTCACATGACGTTACTGACAGTGACTTCGATTTTAACAGCATGTCTAAGGTTTTACGTTTTATCAAAGAAACTACAGTGATTTTGATATCTCAGTTGATTTATAATCGAACTTCTAATTCCCCCTTTACCTTTCTTAGTATCCAAGAGTTGATACCTCAGTTGCAAGAAGTTTTTGAAATTTATATTGACAAGAGAGTAAAAGTTTATGCTATTTTGCCTATATTCGTCGTCGGTTGTGACTTGTGTGACAATGTTCATCGTGATTGGTTTGTGCATTGGTTAGATAGACTTGTTGCAGCAAAGGCACATCCAAAATTCCTTACCATAAAGCTATTAGTACAAAAAGTATGGCAAATCAACGAAGATGGAGATACTTATGTGGCATGGCCCGATTTATCGGAGGATAATGGACTTGTGTTACCCTTGTATTTATAAGGCTGTATATTTCGAATTACGACAAAAAGCTAAATAAGGATTTCTTTTTGCTAGCAACTTTTGGTTTAATACTCAATTCTTTTTCAACCTCTTCGACCATAATTGACGCATAATGTGCAGCTCCATAAGAGCAGGCGTATCCTTTACCGTTGAAACCATAAACATGGACAATGTATCTGTCTTCAGAAATCTTTTCTTTTTCTAAACGATAGTCATTTTTTCTTCCAGGTCTGATACCAACAACATACCCAGCAATTTCTGGATCTTCGGATACAACTTCAGGAGCTAATCTGTGCGCTCTCTTGATTTCGTCGGCTACTATTTCCGGATCAATCTCAGGATGAGTCAAGTTAGGTTGGTTGATTCCACCACAAACCACAACTCCAGACAAAGGACGAGGAATAACGTAAGTGTATTCTCCTCCACTTCTGGTGAAAGCTGTATCGGTTCTCGTTTTAACTAATACATTTTGACCTCTGTTAGGGTACGAGTTTGGATCATATAATCCTTCGATATATTTGGGTCCTACTCCTGACGCATTCACCATGAGAGCATTGTCTGGAAACATCTCGTAGATTTCGGCGACATTCAAAATTTCCTTCTTAATGAATTTTCCTCCTAATTTTTCAATCTCTTTCTTGACATATAAAAGGTAGACATGAGGTTCAATCGAGATGGAATCATATTCACAACCATATTGAAACTCATTTTGATCAAATTGGGACTTTTCCAAATCTTTAAAATTGGAATTGACACCAGCAAACCATAAATCGTTCTCGGAATTGGGGATATCTTGAAAATACTCTTTGACCCTGATGGAGCAAACCCCACATTTATCATCTTTTCTAAGATCGTCAGTGAATCTCCTATAGGTCACGGCTTGCAAATACTTTTGGCTATCATCTATACCCCGAGCACCATGCCACAATGCACCTGCCCAGTTTGAGGCGTACCAAATATCAGTGTCACCCGGTAAGTGTTTGGCAATCAATGTCACTTTAAATCCCTTTTGCAATAGGGTTCTAGCAGTGGCACATCCAATGATTCCCGCTCCCAACACCACAATTTCCTTGTCTTGAAATGGTCTTTGAGTAATAATATTCGACATAATGGAAGCTTTAGTAACAAGAAGTAGTAGAGATTATCTCGATGGAAGTCAAGTGCATATCTTATATGGTTTTCAATTTTTAAATTCTTGACAGGCGTATCACTTGCCTATTGGGGAAGGTGATACGACAGGAATTACCCCTGATGCATATCACTAATCAGTGAAGTATCTTGTGCTAGACACACCTTACATAATAATAACTCTTGCGCTGGAAACGTTTTAGATAGTAATAAACACTTGTACATTAAAGCAAAATTATACACGACTATAAGACATAACGGAACTTCTTGTTGACTAAATCGGTTTGATCCTTCATACCATTCAAGATACCTTGGAGTCTTTCTTCCTCGGATCCCTCCGTTGCCACGGCTCCGTATTTCTTATCTCTTCTCTTGTTTTCCCAGATCAAATAAAACCTCAAAGAAACGGCCACTATAAACGAAGCACAAAAACACCCTAGAATCGTGGCAAGAGCATTGGTATACTTAGGTGCATCAGAGCTCTTGAAGCAGAAAGGACCAATGATGTTACCCACAGCAAAGAAAATTAAGAGAATCATACTCATGGACGCTCTCTTTGTATGCCCGGCATAATTAGATCCAAATACAGCAAGACAGAAGGGCCAAGTTACGGCATAAGAGTTGATCATCCAGTAAGCGAAGACTCTACCCCATTTGGCACCATGATCCTCGGTGGCATAAACTGCTGACAAACCAGCAATGGCAAGCAAAAGAGGGGCGGACATCCCGATAGTTCTGAAATTGTTATATTTGATAGCAAAAATGGAATAAATCAACATCTGTCCACTAGAGAAAAATGACTAGAATAATTGTTAGTAGCTTGAATTATTTGATGAGGAATCAATGATAATTACCATCGACAATTTTCTTACATACCTGACCGACTCCAACGGCGATAGACTCAACCCGTCCATGGACGATATCGGCTAAAACCAAGGTTCCGAAATTCGTGAGTCCACCATTAGGAATCATAGTTAATACGAGGAAGGCTGAAATGAACCAAGTCTTTGGATCTCTAAGACATTCAAAAGTTTGACTCCATTGCCAATCGTAAGTCTTAACACCCATCATATTCTTCGAGACTCTCTTAACAGCAACAATCCGTTCTTCTTCAGTCAAGAAACGAGCCTTACCAGGACCATCTGGAATAATAATGAACCAAATAACACCAATGAGGAAGGATGCCAATCCCAATACCAAGTAAACTAATTGCCATTCATTTAAATGCTTGTTATCTGTATGGCCCAATCCATAGGAAACAAATCCGAATATAACGTAAAAAATCCCTTGCATGGATCCCCATACCATGGTTCTGGCCACCTGTTCCTTTCTGGTATAAAACAAAGAGCAGAATAACACAAATCCTCCAGAGATAGGTGCTTCAAATACCCCCAAAAGGAAACGACAAACTAATATTCCTGCGTAGTTGGTACATCCAATATGGGCCAACATGATAACACTCCAAGCCATACAAGTAATAGCAATGACTTTCCCAGTAGGGAATCTTTGAAGACAGTAAGAAGCAGGGTACTGACCAGCAATATAACCAAAATAGAAAATAGAGGACACCCAAGAATAGTCATCTCCAGTAAGTCCTAAATCCTGTTTGAAAGTAAATAATACAGCCCACCCGAGAGCTGCTTTGTCAACATAATTCAACCCGTATAAAATACATAAGGTAGGAAGCATATACAAGTCAAATTTTCTGGCCACCTTACGGGATTCAACTGGATCAACATCATCACTTAAACCACCTTTCTGGAAAATCTCGAAAGCTTCATCTCTTACATCATCGAACTGATTTTGCATCTCATCGCCAATACTCTCCTCTTGGTTTTTCCCCAGTCCCTGAGACGAGGTATTCACCAAAACTTTGTCATCTTTCTTTGTGTCAATAGACATCTTGTAAATCGGTAGTAGTGTTAAACGGTAATGATACAAAGTGATTTCCAACCCCTTCTACATATTTATACTTATACTGAAAGCACGCGTTATCGTCGCTTATCTTCCGATGCAAAATTTCCCCAACCTTTCAAGAAATATCGGCACTTTTGTTGGTTTTTGCCTATTTGTCCTTATCTAAGCTCTCTCCCTTTTGGTTCGTCAGACCGTAATTAAACAAGCAAACGGAATCTCTCTCTGGCTGCAAACCTCCTATATACAGGAAAATCGGCAGGACCATCCTGAACAGTGATTGTTGCCGCTTTGAAGTATGTCGCCGCATTTGGTGGACATCTATTCCGCTTCCGTATTTCGGCAGAAGATGAACTATTGGCCCGGACGGAGTCATGATAGATGAGTTCAATATATATATATATTTCTTAGTTTAAGAGCCATTTCAAAACTGAGTCAAAAAAATAATTGGGTTTTTGCGTCGTGCATAAGAGTTGCTGCAAAATGGAGTTACCGCAGATCGATGAGAAGCAGAGTCTTGAGTTTCTTTCAAAATTTATCCAGATCCCTTCACATTCAAGGCAGCCGGCTGAGGTCGATGCTGTGAAATACATGACAAAAGCCTTGGGCCAAATAGGATTGGCCGCTGAAACTGCAGAATTCAATGATAAAACGGATGGGATGTTGAGGGCAAATTCAATTGGAGTATGGAAAGGAACCAATAAAATTCCAACGTCTAAGCTGTTGCTTTTCAATGGCCATGTTGATGTCAATCCAGTAACAGAAGGTTGGACGGTGAGCCCTTACGAGGGAAAATACGACGACTGTACCAAGTATTGTGCTGGTGATGATAAATTTATCTATGGAATTGGTGTATCCAACATGAAATCAGGATGTTGTGCTTATTATATGGCTGTGAAGACCTTGATCGAAGCTGGGTGGAAAGTATCGAAAGATGTAACGTTGACTTATGTGGTGGGGGAATTACAAGGAGGAGCTGGAACGGTAGCTCTTTTGGAACAGAACAAAATCACCAAGGACACTGCCGACTGCTTCATCAATTGTGAACCTACCGATGTATATGGGCTAGTTATGCATGCGGGTTCGGCCATTTTTGAAATTAATATAATAGGTGATACGAGACATATGTCAAAAAGAGAAGAATCTACTGATGCTATATTATGTTCTTTGGAAGCTATTAAAAGACTCACTTACATGACATTTTCTGATCCAAGGTCAGAAACACATAAAAGCGTCAATAGGTGTCATGTAGGCACAATTCACGGAGGTTTAGGAAGATCATATGAAGATTGGAGGCCACCACAAGTTGCTGATTTTGTGACGATCACTGGGGCTGCCAGGTATGCTCCGGGGCAATCTGAGGAAGTGGTATTAGCTGATCTAGCCAAAGAGCTCGATTCTGTCAAGGCTCAATTTCCTAAGATGAAGTACGAATTGTCCCTTGTCAAAAGGGATTTTATGCCACCATTTGAAGTTGATCCAGATGCTGAAATTGTTACCTTGTTGAACAAATGCTACAAAGAAGTAAGAGGTGTCGACCAGCCAACAGGTGCTCTCAGGCCCCCTTGTTTCTATGGAAGTGATGCTGGGCATCTTTATGAGAAGTTGGGCATGCAAGGAATTGTATGTGGTCCAGGTGGAAAGTATAACACGATGCCGGACGAAAGAGTCGATATAATTGACTATTTAGATTGTATTCGGCTTTTCATAAAGGTCATTGTGCAATGTTGTGGAGCATATAAAGAATAAGTCATTTAATGAATATCTATTCAAGTAACTTCGATATATATCTAATGAAACCTACACATCTTTCTTCTTGTAATTTTGGGCATATTACTTGCAAAGATACTGGGCCACCCGAAAATTTTTGAAGATTTTCTCTGTAAAGCTCGTGAACCTGCTTATCAGTATCCGATATGAAACTCATCCTTGGCGAGGGAATATCAATGTCGGTATCACATCTAGTAACCGGAAATGTACCTGAGGTATAATCTATGGCATTCCAAATTGCATTCAATGGTTGGGGAGTAACTTTATTCCATAGACATCCAGGGAACGGTGAACATGCAGAAATAATCATGTCCAATGGTTGGCCATCAGACCCTCCCTTATTCCATAACTCTAAATATTTTTGAGCCAATTCAGACCTCCTTGTCTGAGACTTCCAAAGATCAGAAACCTGTAAATCTACAGCCTCACTTAAAGCTTGTACTATATGATTATCGGGAGGTTCGTCATATTTGGCAAGAATTGATTTGACATGTTACATACCATCGGCACTATAGAAAGGATATATTGTTGCTCTAATCTCTTTGAAATACGTATCGGGCCATTCAATGATTTCGTGCCCTTGCTTTTTCAATATGTCCTTCACAATTTCTAAACCCCTAAGTAAAGGGGGAGTTACCACCGTAAGACCGTCTGAGACCATGAATCCAACTTTCAATTTCTTCGTGTCTGTGGATTCATATGGTCTATATTCTAAGGGAAGACAGCTAGCATCTAATTTTGCGGGATTTGCCTGAATAACGGCTTTACTGACGTATTCCAAATTTTCTATTTTGCTTGTCATTATTCCGTACACTGATAAGATTGATTCTTGACCTTGCTGACCGGAGACAGTACCAAACTTAGGAAATCTTCCACCACTAGGCTTCAAGGAATATAAAAGGTTTAAAGCAGCTGGATGTCTTACAGATCCTCCTATATCGCTACCAATTCCAAAACAGCTTCCTTTTAAAGCACCCAATGCTCCTTCACCACCAGAAGAACCTCCCACATTCAAGTGTTGTCTATTAAATGGGTTCAAAGTTCTACCCCAAAGTACGTTGGTAGTCTCCGAATATGCCATTCCGGCTGAGGTATTTGTCTTACAAATGACTATCCCTCCTAAATCTTTCAATAATTTCACGAAGATAGAATCATCTGTTTTTATGTCTTTAGCTAGCCCGACAAAGCCCATGGATGATGCTAGTCCCGCAACATTTATATTATCTTTGACGGATATTATTACTCCGTGAAGGGGGCCCTTAAGCTTGTGATACTGCTCATAGAAACTATCCAACTCTTCAGCCTCTTTTAATGCTTCTTCGAATCGTATCTCAGTTAGGCAATTGGTCAATTGGTGGGCCAATGTGGCTCTCTTCAAGTAAGCATGAGTCACTTCTTTGACCGTTAACAAACCTTGGCTATATCTAGAAAGAAGATCTTCGATATTCATATTTGTTATCGTTTTGTTTGTGTTCGTTAGGAGATTCGATGAATCTATAAAGCCACTAGCATCATTCAATTCGGACGGTGTTGGTACTAGATTGTCCTCTACCATGTATGCTTTAAGCAAAGCGTATTGGCACGCCAATTTGTCATCTCTGATCTGCTCCCACTCCATAATTCAAAGGTGTAGATGCAGCTTTCCAATGGTCTGTGTTGTATGAAAGTAAAAAGTTCTTCTGGTGAAAAACAGTAGCCAACGTTTAGATCGGAGCTTTGTTTAATAGTTACCGATCGAAAAGCGATGCTCTTATCAATCGGAACAAGCGACAACTTGTTTTCCAGGGTTCGCAACCGGTCCCCCCTACTTGGTATATCCTGATATCTGCCTATGGCGTACACTGACATCGAGATAAGCTGTAATTGAACATTTACGGCAATTTGGGTCCATTGGTGCCGAATAGGAGTGAATAACTGTGTTTAGATCCCCCCTCCAGCCATAAATACTGATTGCAGATGATAATATAATACATTGGCCAATTAAACTTTTTCTAGCGTTCAGGATAAAAGGGTGAGTTTTATTATATACCGCCACAAGTGCTTATGAAAATGAATTTGAGTGAAAACCCTAGTTTCCCGTTAAGGAGTGATCTCTGGCAAACATAATGTTAGAGATATAAGTCTTTGGATGCAAATTAATGAAATCTGCGCATTGCGAGGTTTACAGACTGACATTACATATTTTGTCAATTTATTTGAACTAACATACAAAACAGAGCATATAAAATAATCCGCACAAGTCACATAACTCTTAAAACAGTGAAATATAAAAAAGCAACAATTTTTTACGGTAGATCTCTTCATTTGGTAGGCGTGGAATGAGGAACAACTAAAGCGATTGTCTGCTTCTCGGTAACACAGCGTAAATAATTCTATAATCCACGCTTTGTTGCTTTAACATTCCAATACTTTCAATTTCAAATCTGACGAAATAGTGCAATTCTCACTAACAGAAAGATAGTCAACATATTTGTTGATCAAAAATCCGTTGCAGCCTTTGAATTTGTCACTGCCGTCAAAGTTGAGATACCCCTTTTCGATGGAAAACTTATCAACAGGTTCATCATTGAGTTGGAACACCACATCAAAGTAAGAGTCATCTCTTGAATACTGTCCCACTTGAGTACCGTTTCCCGATAATATACCATCTTCTAACCCGAAGTTAATGGGAAACCCCCTATAAATGCTGCTGAAAGATCCCCCCGCAACTAGGATCTTATAGTCATCGTCTTTAGCAGTGATTAATCTATCTGGCAATGGCTCAGATGAAGATTCTTCTTCAACCAATAAATAAAACCCAAAGGTGGATTGTACAAGGATCAAGATTTGAAGTAACGAAGCAAGCATTTTCTCGGTAGTTGAGTAGCTGATTCACCTAGTCTAAAAAGTTATATGCCCTCTTATTTATAGTCTGTAGAATTCGTACAATTATGTACTCCATTCTCTTTTTAGCGACTATTTTTAGTCTATGAAAGTGGCTGAATTGCTATGCAGCTGGTTATCGTAGTTACTCAATGATGCGAAAATAGAACAAATTTTCTAATTTTAAACTTGATTTGCGGAGATCGTAAAAAAAATCAACATGGCGAGCGTAAATAGCTTGAATACGATAATTCCAGCTAATTATACATTTGTTTATTTGAATGTGTCTGCGAGTACCAAATCGTAGGGAAACCGTGGAAGCAAGCTAAGAATGAATGCGAGAACAACAAAATCTACACAAAAAGTCTGCTATCTCTACCTCTTGTTTGTTATTTCTATAATTTTTGCCATTTCTACTTTTTCAAGCTTTTCTCACTGTTTTCTTTTCCTCGTCTGTTCTCAATCCAGTACAACAGTAACCTTCTCTTAGTCTTGTTTACTTCTGCTTCTTGTTTTGCCCCTCGCTATCCCGTTTTCTTATTCAACCAATCTCAGTTCATATGTTATACGCCTTCTTTCTCTTCTATTTTAGATAAGGAACTGCTACAATAATACGTCGTATGCACGCGCACATGGGTGCAAAAAAGCGCTTCGGTAAAAAAAGCAGGATATCTTGTTGTATATGGAGGTTTTTTTCTCAAACTGGTTGCGTGAAGGAAAAAAGCCGGAGCTTGTTACAAAAGTTTTGGGTTGGAAAAAAGCGTTAACAAAGGTAAACGAAACCATCCCAGCACGACTTTTGAGAGATTAGGAAACCAAATCCACAGAGCATAACCTTCTGGTCCCGCCCTGAATCACCAAGATGTCATAATCAAACCCCAAACTAAGTAATCCATTAGGACGGAATTAAGTATCGGTACTTAATTGCAAGCGACAAGTAAAAAACTAGTTTAGTTGCTTACTAACTTTTCGTTCGCTTATTAATATGAGGGGGAGAATCGGAGATGCGAACTTTCAGTAATGTCCGACCGGAAGAATGCCGGAAATACGAATTTGCAGCAACCTCCGACATGAAGAATTCCTAAATAGTATTAATTTGCAATGCTGAACTTTGGGATATGTTCTTTCAAAATAAAAGTATAAAGGTGGAACATGCTACGACCATGAAGAAGGTTCAGGTTATTTTATCGCAACTATTTTTATCCACATAGAGAATTAAATATGAGTGCACCAGAGATTATTAGAGGAATCGGTTCTACTGACCCAAAAAAATGGTCTGAGCCCCAACTTCTTGAATGGAAGCCTAAGAAATTCTTACCAACTGATGTAATGGTCAAAGTGGAATTTTGCGGAGTGTGTGGAAGTGATTATCATACTATTAGTGGTGAGTGGGGTCCATATGCGGACGATAAATGTGTGGTAGGACACGAAATTGTTGGAAAAGCCGTCAAAGTTGGTGATCAAGTCACCGAGGTTAAAGTTGGCGATTACGTTGGAATTGGCCCTGCTTCCACTTCTTGTCATGAGTGTAAGATGTGTAAGAACGGTAATGAACAATATTGTTTCAAAATTGTTGGTACTTATAATTATGTGGACTATCACTCCGACAATTTTGTGACCAAGGGTGGTTATGCTTCCCATGCAGTTGCTAGTATCAGTCATGTATTCCCCATTCCTGAACATTTACCAAGAGAATACGCTGGTCCTTTGATGTGTGCTGGAGTGACTGTGTTCTCACCTTTATATCGTTCTTTGCAAGGCGATGGAAGTGGTAAGTTAGTAGGAGTTGTTGGTATTGGTGGTTTGGGACATTTGGCCGTAAAATTCGCCAAAGCTTTGGGTGCCAAAGTGGTTGCCTTTTCTAGATCTTCTAAAAAGAAAGATGAAGTTCTTGCAATGGGGGCCGACGAATTCATTGCTACTGGAGAAGAGCCTGATTGGAATAAAAAATATGTCAAAGATTTCGATCTCGTCTTGAATTGTGCCTCCAATTTTACTGACATTAAATTTGAACAATACTTACCAACCATAGCTGTTGGTGGAGAGTTCATTTTAGTTGGTGCTCCTCCAATGTCCGACACCATGACTTTCCATCCTTTCTTATTACTCGCAAACAACACCACTTTGAAGGGTTCCTCAATAGGTAGTAAGAAAGAAGCATTGATCATGTTGAAATTAGCAGCTGACAAGAAGATCTATCCAATCATTGAAAGATTACCAATCAATGAAAGCAACGTTGTTCAAGTTCTTGACAAAGTTAGTAAATCGGACGTTAGATATAGATTTGTTTTGACCGACTTCGATAAATTCTTTGGTTAATTGTTGAGCAAGGTTTCTTGAGTATATATTCCAATTTTTCAGAATTTCGAAATAAACGAAACAGCTTAAAGGGGCACGCATACAATTCTATTGATCGAACTGCCCATCGATGAGGAATTAAGAAATGAAATTAGCATCTTAATCATTAATGATTGCGAAGAAACCCTTATCTTGAATTTTTAGCTATATACAATACCTAAGCCATATAACTACTTAAAAATTCAAATTAGCTTGCGCGACTGCATATAATATTTTGCAGCCATCGACTGCATAGATGCGCCTGGCCTAATGTGTCTGAGAAAGCGCCTATAAGTGAATAAGCCTCGCTCAACCACTTGTGTGTGTTATTGGTAGGTCAACCTATCCGACTATCATGAATAACAGCAGCACATTCACCTTTTTTTTCCACCAACTCAGCTAACCCCTTCATAAACCCATAGGAAAGATGAATTCAAATTTAATCGGGTGACAATATCCGACAACTGGTCGAATTCTAATTCTTGGAAACTAATCAACAGGTTTTGATTTTTAAAAGCATCTTTTAATAGCTGGGCTACCTCGTCTCTAAGTTCATTCCATGGCCTTTCATGGGAGAACCTCTCCTCTGTATCGAGTCTCACATTAAATGTAATAATCTGAAAATCGTGAGGGCTGGAAGCTCCTGTGAACATGAACATGAATAGAAACAAGCCCAAAGCGACTTTCATTTGTTGCATTTTAATTTTTTTTTCTCTGATTGAATCCACATATTAAAAAAATATGTCTTAGGGTTGCCAAAATGCATTTTGCAACTAGAAGGTCGTGTGATGGAATTTTTTCGTAGACTTTGAAACTTAATTTCGTAACTGTTCAATTTCTAGTTATTTAAGGCCACGCACCTTTACAGCTGTAATTTTCCCCAGATAATACTCTTCTTGTTCGGTGTATACTCTGACCAGTAAACCTTGACAACAAATCCGTGAAATTTTTAACTCTGCAGGATCGACGGGAATTTGTGGCTCCTTCGGGTATCTGAAGCCCTTATTTTGGTTGAGCTAGAAGTCATTATCATTTATCTAAACGCTTTGAAAAAAATTACAACGAAAAAAGCAATAAAAGAACAACTTACTATGAATGTCTATTCTCTTATAGCTGTATTCCTATGGATCAGCTCAGCAATGGGATCGATAATTCCTCGAACAGTATGGACTCCATCGAGGAATCAGTCAATGTTTGGGATTCATAAAAATGGTTTAATGGTTGAAAAGTTTCGTTTACTGGAAAGAAACAAGGTTATTAGGTACAGCGGCTTATTCAGTCCAGGTGCTGTTGAGTACTTTCAAACCGTTCCAGAAAAGATTTCTCATAGTGTATTGGGTTCATCTGAATTGGTAAAGTTGGCAAAGAAGCCGCCTAGGGATGGGTACATAAGCTTAAGTATAGTACCTGATACTTTTTTCAGCAAAAATGGTGTTATTTTGAAAATTGAAACCGGTCCAGGGTTCAGGGTTTCCGGAGTTTTGGAGCTTTTCCCTTGGTCACCATTCTCTAACTTGTATTTGGTCTTCGCTTATAGACTTCGAATGGTTGGAAGTAGGACATGGTACCAGATGATGCATGCGTATTCTCAACTAATTGCTAATTTTATTCGTCTTTATGAGTTAACAGCTAAAGTACTAAATTTTCATCAAAATGAATTCCCCATTTCGGACATTGTGTCCTTCTACATTGACGAAAGTTTAGACAGTATAAGTAGGACTTCATTCGGAAAGGGTTCATATTTTGTGTATTCTGAAGTAAAATTTCAATCGGGCTTAATGGTCAACGGCAAAACTTCCAGAGACTTGGCGAAAGAAGAGTTGACGGCAGAAGTTAAGGGAATTGTCAAGAATTACCAATACAACTGTATTGTAATCACTAGAAACAACAATAAATTTATACTTAAATGGCAGCAAGAGTTATTTGCTGCTGCTGTCAATATGAAAGAATTGAAGTGTACTCTTAGCATTTAGATATTCATAACACAGCTCTTAAGAGCAAAAAGAAGCGTTGTCCGTACATTCAATGGCTCTGGGACTCCAATCTCGTCTTGGATTTGTCGAAAAAAAAATCTCACGTTAGAAGAAGATAACATAATTGGCACTACTGTAAGTGTATTCTTATACACCACAAGCTGTGGCCCGTGAAATTATGACTCACTGACGTGGTCATGATGCTGGGCTGTTTCCTCTTTCTAACAAATTACTTATGACTCTATTTGTCGATTAAACATTAGTAATCTATATATTCTATTTATCTAACGTTTCTTTATATAGTCGTTATATACTCCAACTGCCACTGTCTTCAAGGCATGTCTACCGTCATAAAGTGGAAAGAACCCTATAACGAATAAAGCCAAAAAAATCCAAATTATTCCTACAGTTATGTATCCTTTGAAGTATGCCTCATTCCAAATCCAATCTCGGTACAAGGGTAATGGCCATACTACCCAAGTTAATAACAAAACAAAAAAGAAGCTGAAATAAGCAATCTTCTTGTATCGTTTCAATATTCTCTCGGTTTGTAAATCTGACTGGTCATTCTCCAATGAGGATATATCCTCTTTATTTTGAACCACAACCCCTTGATTTTTAGTCTCAATGGATGATTGATCTCTTTTCTCACCTTCTTCATCACCATCATCATCAGCAGTTATAAGGATTTGTGCTTGCCTCAAGACTTCCCAATCAAACTGGTAAGGTTTGATAGCAAAGCTTAAAATTACACTCACAATTCCTGGTAGAAAGAGGGCTGTCAAACCCCCAAAAAGGCAGGGAAGCTGTTGTCCCAAATTTTCTACATTGATAATTTGGTAGTAGTGGTAGGTAGTAGCGAGCCAAACAGCCAATCCAAATATCAAACCAGTTATTGGAGCTGCGAAAGCTGCTATTCTTGTTTGACGACTCCAGGTGATGGTTAATACCAATGGAATAATTCCGGGACCGATAATCAAAGTAATAAAATAACCCATCCATGTCATATTCACCCCAACGTAGTGTAACATTACAGAAAATGCAGCTGCAAACAAAGCAAAGAATACAACCCCAAAATGTGAAACTCTTATAACCTGCTTATTGGTAGCAGACTTATTAATATAAGTTTTATAAATATCAAAAGATACAATACTCGAGACTGAAATTAATTGAGCCGACACAGTAGAAGTAACTGCCAAATAAACAACAAGCAAAAGTGCCCCCACAGCACCATCGCCCAATACGCTCTTCAAAACATAAGGAAGCACGAAACCACTGTCAACCTCGAATGAGTTCATGGTCCTGGGATAAGTGGGAAAAGCTGGTGACTTCTCTAATATAATGCAGGCCAATCCAGCAATTGCCCCCAATGGCCACACATTAGCAAATATAGTTGAAGCTGCCAATAAGTACCCCGGCACTGATGCCTTAACATCGGCACTAAAGCTTTTTTGCCAAAACGAGCTATCCATCACTGTTAGTCCGAAATTTCCAATAGTTAAAATTATCCCAAATATAATAGCCCCTTGACTCTTGCCAGTCAAGAAAGATCCCTCATAGTTGCCCTCTACGTATCTATCACTATCATGCTCCACAATCTTATGGTATAAGCCATCTAATCCTCCAATAGCCTCGGAGCTAATAATAGCAGTGTTGAAATAGCAAAGAATGATAATGACAATAAGTGAGTGAACAAAATCGGTTAAAAATGTTGCTTTCAATCCACCAACAGTAGTGTACAACAACACTCCAAAGGGAATTAACATAGTAGTAGCAACGACATGAAGGTTTCCAGCAATAATTGAAATGGCTCCTGCAGCACCCAAGATCATAGATGAACAACTTATCAAATTATTCACAAGACACAAAAACATATAGAGTATATGAACTGTTGTCCCGTACCTTAAATTGACAATCTCAAGAGAAGTATGACAGCTGGGGATTTTTTTCTTGGACTCAACCCCAAGAATTGACATTAAGCATATTTGAACTGATAAGCCCGCTCCATACCTAGTTTAGTTAGTACTCTTTCTTTTGATGATTAAAAAACAAGAATTATACGAACCAAAAAGAGGCGATTACCCCATAATTATAAACCATGGTACAGACCCATAACAATTCTGTTGGCCATGTCCATGAACTGTAAATTGCCAGAGCCGTCAAACCCAAACCGATAGATCTGTTGGCAACCATGAACATTTCAGTAGATCTTGCGTTTTCATGTAGGTACTTATATACTAATCTAGTAGAAATAAGAATCATTATGGCAAATAGGGCTCCCACACCAACTAGGATACCATATCCACTCGCTTGACCTAGTAAATGCACTGAAGACTCTGACATTTCCAATATTTTTTATATCGATAGTGTCTATCAAAAACCCGAAACTTCATATGTTTAAATACCAAATTATCACTTGAGACTGTAATTATGCTTCAAGATGAATCTTAAGAGTGTTAAAGATTCGTAATCGTTATGGCGTAGCACGTCTAGTGCCTGTAATAATCGAGGTATCGTAATTGTGGCACGCGCAATTGAGATTCCACTTGTGTGTTATTGTTGCAAAAAGTGTGGTTGCAAAAAAAGATCACCCGAGCCACAGTGCTGCAAAATAAAAACCAGATAATGTAATTGAAAAGATCGAAGCGGTTGTGAAATGAGGTATCAGCAACGAGCAGTGTTGGTTACTGATATTAAATCTCCTTTGCTGATTCAATCTATCGACATTCCAAGGATTGAAGACGATGAGGTTTTGGTGCAAAACAAAGCAATCGGTTTGAATCCAATTGACTGGAAAAGCAAAAAGTACAATTTTGCGATTCATGAATTTCCTTGGATAAATGGAAGAGAAAGTAGTGGAATTGTTGTTAAAGTTGGCTCTAAGGTCAAAGACATTCGAATTGGAGATAAAGTGATTGTAACTAGTACCAGCTATAGAGACCTCAGGACAAGTACTTTTCAGAACTTCACCGCTATGAATCATCATCTAGTGTGGAAGCTTCCAGAGTTCCTATCTTTTGAGCAAGGGGCAACGATTGGTGTTGGTTTGATAACAGCTGCTATCATTTTCTATGACAGTTTCAAAATCTCTACAGATTTCAGATTTATTGAAAACGAAACTTTGATAGTATGGGGTGCATCTTCTGTTGTTGGTCAATACTTGATTCAATTAGCTAAGATTCACGGGTTGAAGGTTATAGCTATTGCTGGTGAGCCTTACAAGCAATATCTAGAAGGAAATGGAATTGATATTTTCCTTGAAAAGCAGAAGGATGTGGAATTTATCAAAAAAGCAGTAAGGGCCGAAAACATCAAGTTTGGAATTGATTGTGTTTCTGAGGTCACTTCAAAGGCATTACTATCAGTTTTAGAAGAGCATCCCGAATCCATGTTTGCTGGAATAGTCAAAGTTCCCAAGAAAGATACCTCTGTCAAGGTTTCTTCCGTAACAATCAAAAACTTTCATGAGGATTTGAACTTGGGTAGACACTTGGTAAGAGAAACATCCAAACATCTACAATCGAAATCAATCTATCCTGTGAGATGGAGAAGTTATTTGGGTTTAGATTCTATTGGTTTAGCCCTCAATGATCTAGAAAAAGGCTCTAAAGGTAGGAAGTATGTTGTCTCTGTAGAATGAGTTGTGTGTTTGTATAGAACAATATACTGTATTTGTGGATTTATATTAGTTCTGTGAGTTAATTTATGCTGCGAAGATCAAAAAGCAAATATTTTGTCTATTTCTTTATCTAATTATTTAAAGACCTCTCGAAATCTTCTTTCGAAACACCAGCCCTCCACCTCAAATTATAAGCTGGGTGGCTAGGATCAACAAAATCAGGCTCGGGACGCAGTGATCCAAACAAGTTTTCTCTATAAACTAAGTTATCCTTCGGATAATCATCCCAAACTAATCCTCTTCTTTGTAATTCGGGAACTAATAGTTCAACTAAGTCTTCAAATGTTCCGGGGGTGATTGCATAGGTGAAATTAAATCCGTCTACTCCTGAAATATCGACCCATCTTTCGAGCTCATCAGCAACTTGAGTAACACTTCCCAAGACTACTGGCCCCAATCCACCTACGGTAATCTTTTCCGAAATATATTCTCTGGTTTTTCTGAGATTCTCGGGCTCACCTGGATTACGCTTCGTCCAATTTGCAGCAGCGGTTTTGATAGCATTGGACTCAACATGAGTCAACTCCTGGTCGTAGTCGTATTGACCCAAATCAATACCAGTCCAGCCTCCGAAAAGAGCTTGAGCTCCATCGATATCCCCATACTGTTTGTAGTCCTTGAATTTTTTCAAAGCTCCTTGTTCAGTCTCATCCACAATAACTGTGATCAAGTTGAGAAATTTAATTGACCCTTCTTGTCTGTTAAACTTTGTTGCTGCGAGATGCTTTATGTCATCAATCTTCCCCTTTAAATCTTCGGGAGTGAATGAGTTTACAAAGACGGCTTCTGCATTCTTTGCTGCAAATTCTTTCCCAGCTTTGGATGTTCCAGCTTGTAAAATAACTGGTAATCTCTGCTTGTTGGAAGGTCTAAAGATGCTTGGACCGGGAACGGTAAACCATTTCCCTTCATGATTTATCTGTCTTACTCTGTTTGGATCGGTGAAAGTCCCTGATGATTTATCTAAGACTACAGCGTCATCCCTCCAGGAAGATAAGAATAATTCATAAACAATTTTAGTATACTCCTCTGCCCTTTCATAACGCTCATCATGCTGAGGCAATGGTTCTCCATTCAACAAATTTCTTGATGCGCTATCTAAATAACTGGAAACAATATTCCAGCCAATTCGACCATTCGTGATATCATTCAAAGAAGCCAATCTCCTGGCAAAGTGATACGGGTTTTCACTTATGGTAGCAAAGGTAACAGCAAATCCCAAATTCTTGGTGACAGCAGCCATTGCTGGAACAACAACGCTGGGTTCAATCAAAGGAATCTGCGCCCCGGATTTCAATGCGCCGTCTAAGTTTCCGTTGTATACATCATATCCACCCAAGACATCAGCAATGAACAAAGCATTAAATTTCCCTTTTTCCAATAATTTCGCCAAATTTGTCCAGTATTCTAATTTGTCGAAGTCATTAGACCTGTCGTCGGGGTGCTTCCATAAGCCAGGGGCTTGATGTCCGCTGCTACCCATATCAAATGCATTCAACACAAGCTTTTTCGAAACCATTTTTTCTTTCTGTTATAGGAGACAAAAATTATGAGAAATTGGACGTATTATATTCCTATAAAATATTCTATGGCATCAATTACTCAAGTCATGTGGCTGATAAAAATATTAACCTTGTATCTTGTGAATTCAGATTTGCGCTCTCTGAAGTGTGGCGCTTATTGGTACACTGCCGGGGCTATTAACCGAGATCAATTAGATTCATTGTAGACAGCTTTCGCTATGTATTAGAAAAATTGTATCATTAGTGGCGTGTGAACACATGAGTGTTGCAAAACCGAACGATTTCTTCTCTGTTTTATTTCCCCTGTTCCATAGTTATCTTTATTAAGATTCTTCGCGGGGATTCAAGAATATAGACAATTAAGCTTTGACAGCTATTGATCGTCCTTTGGAATCGTGACATTTTGACGACACCGTTTTTAACAATTGCCCCTTATTCTTACCCCATCCAGATAATGATTGGGGATGCTCTGGATTCCGCTCCAAGATGTGCCTTGCTGGAGGGAATGTCTTCAACCAGAACTACAGACTAGAATCCCTTACAATTTTGGTAGCTAACGTGATACTTACTAGCGGAGAGTTTCCAACATGGTTCAATCAGGGCTTACACTCATCAGAATATCTCTAACAGGTCGCTTCGGTCCTTCAACAACTGTATACTTTTGATCAAGATTCAGAAACAATGAACTAGAGCCTGACTCCACGCAGTGTAAACGACTATCTATTTGCCTAATGCGTAAGTGGCACCAGAGATAAGCCGTTTTTCGTTTTTCCTTTATATTTATATATTAGGCTGCCCCCAAGAGTTTTATATTTTATCATATACTTGGGAATATAACATGGGCCGCCAATGGGTCGTTTGCTATACAGGTGAACTGCAACCAGCCGATGCTACTACTTACTATCCTCCTTCTACTGCTGATATCATGTGTCATAATGGTACGGTGTTCATGCCTGCCCCAACAACTGCACCAAGTGCTGCTGCTATTCCGAAAATTAGTTGGATATCTGTAATTGTTTTGTTGTTTCTATTAATCACTTCGCTTTAGTGGATCATCAGGTATCGTACAATGTCCAAAAGTTGGCGTCTTTCGACAATTGAATTATATTGAGCAGGTGTAGTAGTGGGCGAATAGATGATTTGGGCTTTTTTTGAAAAACTCTGGCAAAACTTTAGGCTCCTCCACCATAAGAGGACTCTACGTGAGTCAGGATGTTATCATATGCGTGGAGTCAGGATGTTATCATATGCGTGGAGTCAGGATGTTATCATAGGGGAGTCATCTATTAGCTATACGATACAACACCAAGCGTAAGGCTAGTGGTCTATATAGGGACGGTGTCCGCGAAAGAAAAAGGTTGCAAATTTGCAGCCAGATTTACATGGAGTAAATCGCGAAGGAAAAGGAAAGGAGGGCGTGGACGCACGAAAAAACTAAAGGGCCTTAGGCCGGAAGAAGGTCAAATGTAAGCTTCGAAGGTAGCCTTTTCGATGATCTGGTCGAACCAGATTTCGGAGGTAGGCTTATTATCAGCATGTAGTTGAATGACTCGCCGGAGCAAGTTATAACACATTCGAAAGTAAGTATCTAGAAGTTGAGGAGGGAAATCCAAATTGCAAAGGATTTTGGGCCAAGGAGGTCGGGGAGTATCGATGATGGCCAGCCAGAATTTATTCGAAATTCTACACTCTCCATAGATGTGTCTAGAAGAGTTTGAACCCGAAAGACAAAAGAAGCAAGGGGACGCCGGCAGCCAATTGGACTTTATAAAAGGTCTTTGACGGGGGGTCTTAATTTTGAAGTACTCGGGAGATTTATAATTTAGGTAACCGAGATGGAACAATTTAATGTAATCTAGGGAACCTACCTTATGTTGTAATTTCTCGAGTAGCGGCCAAAACTTTGCAAGTTTGTCTTTCAGTACCCATTGAGTGAACTGGGAAGACACATGGAAGGTGGGGGATAACGAAGCTAACGTTTTACTTCTGTGGTTGAAATGGGAGGGGCGTAATGGGGGATCGTGGTGTTTGATCGCTGCTTGCCATTCCGGATATGTTGATGTAACTAAGGACCAGTCTATGACAGTCAACGTCAATGTCGGAGGGGAGGAAATTGGGTCCAAGAGTTGGAACCACGCGAGGAGCCATGATTTTTCTCTTGGTAGAAGGAAGCTATCGTGTACCACATTGTGGTAGGAGAATGGAATTTCTTTGTCTTCATACCTGATCTTGTAACTTTTGTGTTGAAAAAGTCGCCACCAGTGGACCAGGCTTACTGGAGTATTTGGAAGCTCTAATAGATTTTCCGGAAGAGCTTGGTTGGTGAGACTGTGAATGGCCTGGACAACCGCAATTTGGATCCTAAGCTTGAAGTATCCACCGATCTCTTTGGGAGAATTTAGAATTCGAAAAACAAATTTGGCTCTGGTACCTTGAAGTTGTGCTTCGAGGTCTAACACACCAAATCCTCCTTTTGAAGGAAGAGCTAGCGCACGTTGTCTGGATATTTGGAAGTCTTTGATGTATTTGAAAAGCCCATCAAACAAAGTTAGTGCATCTGAGGTAATGGGGTAGTGAAGATCATAGTAGTAGATCTTGGACATGTAGAAGGAATTGATGGCCGCCACATTTGCTTCTATTGAAAGATCATTGATATATTGGGAGGCTCTTTGATGCCTTAGAGCTTGGATTTTTTGGACCCAGTTGAGTGTGGTCGTGTTTATTCCGAGGTGGGAGAAGCCCGAGGTGATGGGATGGTGGGGGAAGCCAAGCAGGGAATCTGGTGGAGTGGGGCTCACGAAGAAGGATTTTTTTCGTGAGACTACACTGTTTGAATGTGAGCAGAAGGTATCTAATTGCACTTTTGCTTGATTGTGGTCGTCTTTGGTCAGTGTGATGATGGCAAGATCATCTGCAAAGGCTGCCACTTTATAAGCAGTAAGTGAATTGTGAACCTGAATGCCTACAAGCTTGTTTGCAAGGGCTCTGAGCAAGGGGTCTAGTGCCAAGTTGAAAAGAACTGGCGATAAGGGATTTCCTTGTCTGACGCCCGAGTTGAGTGGGAAAGGGGCACTGTTGGTGTTGTTTATGTGGATTCGGGCTGTTTGGTTGGACATAAATTGCATCACCAAGTGTATAAAATTGGGAGGAAATTGTTGTTGAGTGAGCACCGTTTCTAAGTATGTATGACTTATTTTGTCAAAAGCCTTTTCAAAGTCAATGACTGCGATTCCAAAGTAAGCCAGGGTAGCATCCTTGATTCTGTCGATGGTGTATAAGATGTTTGTGATGTTATCCTCGGTACGACGACCGGGAGTGAACCCCGATTGTGCGTGGTGAAGAATGGAATTGAGGTGAGGCTTCAATCTATTGAGCATTGCTCTACTGATGATTCTTGATGAAGAATCGATAAGACTGATGGGCCTGTAGTCATTGATGAATTGGGAGGAGGATTTTTTGGGGATAATCAGGATGAGTACCTGGGTCATTGTATAGGGCAAGGAGTTGCCATTTAACACATAGTTAGCTAGTTCTGCAAGTTTAGGAGCCATGATCTCGGGATATGCTTTATAGAACTCGAAAGGGATACCGTCGGGACCCGGAGATGAATCCATGGGAGCTTGTTGTATAGCTTTGAGGAGTTCCAAACCCGTGAAAGGACTTTCTAAACTGGAGATGAGCGATGATGGTAAAGGCGACGTCCATGTCTGAAGGTACGGAAGACAGTTTGTTGAAGGAGCCGATGAAAATAATTCCTGGTAATATGAACGAGCGACCAGAAGGATATCTGGGGTAGTATATCCTCTTTTGTCTCCGTTTGGCAGGAATAGTTTCTGGATAAGGGTGGGTTTCCGTGAAGAATCTAGCCGAGCCTTGAGTATTTTCCAATAACTTGGATCGGTAGGGGTTGGATCAGGATGAAGTTTTTCCAATGTTTGGAGCTTTTCCGCCTTGTGACGGAGAATGTTCATATGGTATTCCCAGTCATGGGCTGGGTTTTTTCCAATTGGAGCAAATCCTGATAAATATGGTTTGTAGTGAGGCACTAAAAGACGTTTGAATAGTTTGAATCGGCCTCTTTGGGGTGTTATAAGGGGTTTGGTTGAAACGTTGAGGATGAGACGAGTATGTTTGTGGGTGGAAAAAGGCGAGTCGTGGATCGTAGTATCTATTACATGGGCCCATGAAGCTCGGGAGTAATAGAAGCGATCTAGACGCCTATGAGCAGCAGCTGATGAATTGGTGAATACCCGTTCGGACGGATAAAGGGTTCTGAAAACATCCAGTACGTTGGAACGTTGGACCCATCGTGATAAATGTTTGGATTCCCCGGGTCTGTCCACGGTGGGGTTGCTGGAGTCGAGACTTGGGTCAAGAACTGCGTTGTAATCTCCCGCAAAGAGATTTGTCGCCGAAGCATCCAAGTCTAACTGAGCGAGTGCTCGATAGTATTTGTTTTGAGTAGGTGTTGCTGGAGGGGCGTAGACATTGAATATACGAAGCCTTTTGCCAGGAAACTGGAGAGTGATGACAAGTAGGTGTAAGTCCAATGGGGCCTCTAGTGGCAGGGCAGTGCCTATCACTTTAATTGAGTTGCGAACAATGGTAGCAACTGTACAGTCGGGAAAAGTGTAGATAGTAGCGTCAATGGAGTTTAGAAAGTCCTGAATCTGTGCGATAACCAGAGCAGGAGTTCTTGTTTCTTGGAGGAGGAGGATATCTATATCAGCAGTAAAAAAGTAATCAATCACCTGTTTAGCTTTCGCCAACAGCTTCATGGCTGATATATTTTTAGAAAGGATGGAGACTCTACTCATGGGGACGATGTAAGGTCAATTGGGGCGTCCAGCATTAAGTCCTCTTCGACATAGTCAGAGTTGGCTTGTGCATTATCGCTATGCGTAGCTGGGGAAGTAGATTCTGGGGTTTGATCCATTTCATTGGGAGTATCCTGATCTGCCGGATGTTCAGAAAGAGTATCTTCGGAACGTCTCGTCTCAGTACGCTGATCGGAAAGGGGAGTTTCATCGAACCCTTCTTCGGAACGTCTTGTCTCAGTACGCAGATCGGAAAAGGTATTGTCTGTTTCATCTAACCTTTCAGAGCGTCTTGTCTCAGTACTCAGAGCGGAAAAAGTAGTGTCTGATTCAACTAATCCTTCTTTAGAGCGTCTCGTATCAGTACGCAGATCTGAAAGGGTAGTTTCATCTAACCTTTCAGAGCGTCTTGTCTCAGTACGCAGATCGGAAAAGGTAGCATCTTGTTCCTCCGGATGTTCGGAAACGGGAGTATCCTGTTCCTCAGGATGGGCGGAAACGGGAGTAAATCGGCTAGGATGTTATCATATGCGTGGAGTCAGGATGTTATCATATGCGTGGAGTCAGGATGTTATCATATGCGTGGAGTCAGGATGTTATCATATGCGTGGAGTCAGGATGTTATCATATGCGTGGAGT
>JAJMFQ010000053.1:0-32892 GCA_030574775.1 Yamadazyma atmosphaerica
TGATTGCATAGTTAAGGAATATAGTGGTTGTTTCATAGGATTCTACTATATATCTATTATTTTTCAGCTCTACGGATCTTAAAAATCAGTCTACCGGTTTTGGGGACATCGCAAGATAAGAGTTTCTTTTTTTCTTTTACCTATAAACCATACAAACCTTTATATATGAACCTATAAACTAAATCGTCTTACATTATCTAACCTAGCTTCTATGCCTCATAACTCAAAATCCACATGAAATTTTACCTCACCTCAGGCCACTTTTGCCCCTAATTGTACTTTCTTCATTTTTGCGAATTTCACCATTTTTATTTTTAGTACTGAATTATTCTTAACCCCAGGATTTCTTTTAACGCCTTTTTCGTAATTCAAGAAAAGATTCTGCCTCTGTCAAACCAATTCTTCAAAAACATGACTTCTATAAAATAACCATTGTTGAGGTGCTCTGCCTAAAAATAAGATTAAAGTTTTGCTCAAGTGGTTTTGAGAATTGGATTCCCTCATTCCCTCGCCAAGTATACGAGTTGCTTCCATACGTTCAATTAGAGTTTAACTTCATTCTTTTGTTCTAGTTCCGATCAACTAGAAAAATTTTACGGTCAGACATGTCATCTGTTAAGATACCCTGTCACCTGCTAGGATACAACGTCATCTGCTAGCATACAACGTCATCTGGTAAGATACATAAACTTTAGCATCTATACATCTCATCATACATCAGGCCATACACAATACCCCTATCCGGCATTCACCATTACCATACTGCAGCACATACTATCGCACCCCCAACCAACGCCTTTAGAGTTACGTATAAAACGGGCATTCGAAATAAGGGTCTGCAGAAGAAAAAAAATAACCTCTTCACAGACAAATTTCATGTAGATAAAAAAATAACCGCAATGGATTACTCCGATCAGCAAACTTAGCCAGGCGAGTCTAAAGCACCGTTGATGCTAGTGTGCCAACAAAGGGTGCTCGGTAATCCCCCACCTTACCCTATCTTCGGTACCACCCTTCAGTGACTCCTTAAGCACTTCAACTTGTAGACGTTAGCTGTTCCAACCGTGGATTCAGCCATAATCGCTTCTGGTTCGCTTACAAAACAAGAATATTCCTAGTATGATTCTTCGCCCCGTTGGACCGATTCGGGATTTAAAGTTAGTATGATAATTTCATGCTGACCCCGAATTTAGTCCTTCATGCATCTCACCGTAATTTTGACGCACGTACTTCGCCGGAATTAACTAGTTAGAATCCATTCTAGGCTTTAGACAACAAATTTGAATTGTGTGATTAGGAATGAAATAAACTACTTCTCATATATAACGATACTGTAAACCGATTCATTGTCGTCCTTTATCCTCTTTTACCCCAGTAAGATCTCTTTTACCTCAGGGTACCGCCTTTCCAAACCTTAGATATGCCGTGACAACTCCGGCGCTTTATTATTTTTTTTCGAGCCGCATGAAATATGCACTGCAGCTTAAAATTTCGTAAGTGGCTGCTAAAACCAAAGTTAAATCCATAGCAGGACAAACAGATTCTTCACCTACGGTGACTACGGCATTGTTTCAGCTGCAGAACGTGTAAATATTTTTTCGGCTTGTTCCATGGTCTAAACATTCTAAACTTAAATGATGACGGTCTTCGCCAAACCCCCAGTATATAGATTGGACCAGGGCCATCGAAAACCGCTGTGAAAAATTCCATAACCTTTACTTATGATCCATTTTGGGGTGTTATTTTTGGTGTGGCTCCTCAACTGGCACCTGGTCGCTGGGGCCGAAGTCAGTGGAATCTTTACTGAACTTAATGATATTCTGTTTCAAAACGCCAATTCTTATCAAAAACTTCCTGCTTCTCCTAGTTGGATAGTCAGCGTGGGATGGAAGATTCTTGGATCGCAAGTGTCTGCAGGTGACACTTTTTCTTTGAACATGCCTTGTGTCTTCAAGTTCACTACTGATGCTGCCTCAGTGGATTTGAAGGTGGGCTCAACCGTCTACGCTACTTGTACGTTCCAGCCGGGGGAAATACTTGTTCCTTTTTCTGCTTTGAATTGTATTGCTTCTGACCAAGTTAAGTCAACCACTGATGCCTTTGGTGATATTACCTTCCCTCTTACCTTTAATACTGGAAGAGGAGCTGATGAAGCTGATTTGATTGATTCCAAGTGTTTCACCGTGGGGGAAAACACTGTTACTTTTACCGATGGTGACAATTCTATTAGTACTCAAGTCACGTTTGACACTCCTTACACTCTGAATGCTGGAGGTCCTACCAGTCAGATTTTCTTTTCTAACAGATTAATTCCTTCATTGAATCAACATCAACATTACATTTTAGGTGACGGCTGTGGAAGTTCGGGAGTGGCTTCGGGGAGAATAGGGTTTACTTTTGAAAATGAGCAGATTCAGTGTGGTTCGGTTCATGTGGGGATGAGTAATTCCATCAATGACTTTTACCTGATAGAAAACACTTTTCCTCTTAAAAATCAACAGGGAACTTGCAGCTCTGGAAGTTATATCGTTACTTATACCGATGTTCCTGCTGGTTACAGACCTCATATGGATTTGACGGCTGTAGGGGCAACTGACTCTACCGTCCATTATTTCAACGAAGTTACTTGCAAGAACGGACAAACTCGTAATACAGGTATTGTATTCAATTGGACTGGTTATGCTAATTCGGGAACTGGTTCCCTGGGTAATGAAGTTGTGGTTATTACTGAAACATGGACTGGTTCTACAACTCAACTTACCACTTTGCCATTTCAAACTGGTCCTGGAGAAACTAAAACCATTGAAGTTAATGTTCCTATTCCTACTACCACCATTACTGAAACTTGGACTGGTGAAAATACAACCACCACTACCATCACTGCAACTCCTGGTGAAACTGCTACTGTAATTGTTGATGTTCCTATTCCGGTTACAACCATCACTGAAACTTGGACTGGCGAAGGAACCACTACTTCCACCATCACTGCTGCTCCTGGAGGAACTGACACAGTTGTCATAGATCTTCCAATTCCAACAACCACTATCACCCAAACCTGGACTGGTGAAAATTCAACAACATCAACTGTTCCTGGAACTCCTGGAGGAACAGGAACTGTCATAGTTGATGTCCCAATTCCAAAAACCACCATTACTGAAACTTGGACTGGTGAAGGAACCACCACCACGACTGTTACTGCTCCTCCTGGAGGAACTGACACAATTATTGTAGAGGTTCCTATTCCAACCACAACAATAACCGAAACTTGGACTGGTGAAAATTCAACAACATCAACTGTCCCTGGTACTCCTGGTGGAACTGGAACTGTAATTGTTGACGTTCCTATTCCTACCACAACCATCACCGAAACTTGGACTGGTGAAAATTCAACAACATCAACTGTCCCTGGTACTCCTGGTGGAACAGGAACTGTCATAGTTGATGTTCCAATTCCAAAAACCACCATTACGGAAACTTGGACCGGTGAAGGAACCACCACCACGACTGTTACTGCTCCTCCAGGAGGAACTGACACAATAATTGTGGAGGTTCCTATTCCTACCACAACCATCACAGAAACCTGGACAGGTGAAAATGCTACAACTTCCACAGTCCCTGGAACTCCTGGTGGAACAGGAACTGTAATTGTGGATGTTCCAATTCCAAAAACCACCATTACTGAAACTTGGACTGGTGAAGGAACCACCACCACGACTGTTACTGCTCCTCCTGGAGGAACTGACACAATTATTGTAGAGGTTCCTATTCCTACCACAACCATCACCGAAACTTGGACTGGTAAAAACTCAACAACATCAACTGTGCCAGGGACTCCTGGTGGAACTGGAACTGTCATAGTTGATGTTCCAATTCCTGTTACTACCATTACTGAAACTTGGACTGGTGAAGGAACCACCACTACCACTGTTACTGCTCCTCCTGGAGGAACTGATACAGTAATTGTTGAAGTTCCAATTCCTACTACAACAATTACTGAAACATGGACCGGTTCAAATACAACGACCACCACTGTTCCAGGAACGCCAGGAGGAAATGGTACCGTCATAGTTGAAGTTCCTACTCCTACCGTAACAATAACTGAAACTTGGACCGGAGAGGGAACCACTACTTCCACCATCACTGCTCCTCCTGGAGGCACTGACACAGTTATCGTAGATGTTCCAATTCCAACGACTACAATTACCGAAACTTGGACTGGTAAAAATTCAACAACATCAACTGTGCCAGGGACTCCTGGTGGAACTGGAACTGTCATAGTTGATGTTCCAATTCCTGTTACTACCATTACTGAAACTTGGACTGGTGAAGGAACCACCACTACCACTGTTACTGCTCCTCCTGGAGGAACTGATACAGTAATTGTTGAAGTCCCAATTCCTACTACAACAATTACTGAAACATGGACAGGTGCAAATTCTACGACAACAACTGTTCCAGGAACTCCTGGTGGAAATGGTACCGTCATAGTTGAAGTTCCAATTCCTACTACAACAATTACTGAAACTTGGACGGGCGAGAATACTACAACTACTACAGTTCCTGGAACTCCGGGAGGTACTGGAACTGTAATTGTGGATGTTCCTATTCCTGTTACCACTGTTACCCAAACATGGACTGGTGAAGGAACCACTACCACAACTGTCCCTGGAACTCCAGGTGGAACTGATACTGTAATTGTTGAGGTTCCTATTCCAACCACGACAATTACTGAAACATGGACCGGTGCAAATACTACAACCACTACTGTCCCTGGAACTCCAGGAGGGAATGGTACCGTCATAGTTGAAGTTCCAATTCCGACAACCACAATCACCGAAACTTGGACCGGTGTGAACACAACTACTACTACCATCACTGGTCCACCTGGAGGAACTGATACTGTGATTGTTGAAGTTCCAACTCCCGTCACAACAATTACTGAAACCTGGACCGGTGTGAACACAACTACTACTACCATCACTGGTCCTCCTGGCGGAACTGATACTGTGATCGTTGAGGTTCCAATTCCTGTTACTACTATCACAGAAACCTGGACTGGAAGCGATATCAGCACAACTACCATCACTGCCCCTCCTGGTGGAACTGATACTGTGATTGTTGAAGTTCCAACTCCCGTCACAACAATCACTGAAACTTGGACTGGTGTGAACACAACCACTACCACCATTACTGGTCCACCTGGTGGAACTGATACTGTCATAGTCGAAGTTCCAATTCCTGTTACTACTATCACAGAAACCTGGACTGGAAGCGATATCAGCACAACTACTGTCACAGCTCCTCCTGGTGGAACTGAAACTGTAATCGTGGAAGTTCCTCAATCTTACACCACCATTACTGAAACCTGGACCGGAGAAAACACAACTACTCGTGTGATTCAGCCTTCTGGAGGAGGAACTGGAACAGTAATTGTTGATGTTCCAATTCCTACTACAACAATTACTGAAACTTGGACCGGAGAGGGAACCACTACTTCCACCATCACTGCTCCTCCTGGAGGCACTGACACAGTTGTCGTAGATGTTCCAATTCCAACGACTACAATTACCGAAACTTGGACTGGTGAAGGAACCACTACCACAACTGTTCCAGGAACTCCAGGAGGAAATGGTACCGTCATAGTTGAAGTTCCAATTCCTGTTACTACCATAACTGAAACTTGGACTGGTGAAGGAACCACTACCACAACTGTCCCTGGTACTCCTGGAGGAACAGAAACGGTGATTGTTGAAGTGCCAATTCCTGTTACTACAATAACTGAAACTTGGACCGGGGGCTTCACCACCACCATGACTATTACTGCACCACCAGGAGGAACTGAAACGGTCATAGTTGACGTTCCCATGAGCAGCTCGAGTGGTCCAATTTACTGGAACTCTTCTAGTATCTTGACTTCGAGTTCAGAAAGTGAATCTGCTTCACTGAGTGCAGTATTGAGTTCCAGTTCTTTATCTGATAGCTCGTCTGAAGTTACATCATCTGAAGTTTCATCGTCTGAATCATCCGAAGTTTCATCGTCTGAATCATCCGAAGTTTCATCGTCTGAATCATCTGAAGTTTCATCGTCTTCGGAAGTGTCTTCTTCTTCGGAAGTGTCTTCTTCTTCGGAAGTGTCTTCCTCGTCTGAAGCAGCCTCCTCGTCTGAATCTTCGTTGTCGGAAGTTTCTTCATCGTCAGAAGTTTCCTCATCATTTGAAGTTTCTTCATCGGAAATGCCTTCCTCGTCTGAATCTTCTTCTTCCGAGGAGGTATCTTCATCGTCGGAAGTCTCTTCATCGTCTGAATCATCTGAAGTCACATCATCATCTGAAGTTTCCTCGTCATCTGAAGTTTCCTCGTCATCTGAAGTTTCCTCATCGTTGGAAGTGTCTTCATCTGCTGAATCATCTGCTGAATCATCTGAAGTTACATCATCTTCTGAAGTTACATCATCTTCTGAAGTTACATCATCTTCTGAAGTTACATCATCTTCTGAAGTTACATCATCTTCTGAAGTTTCCTCATCGTTGGAAGTATCTTCTTCTTCGGAAGTGTCTTCTTCTTCGGAAGTGTCTTCTTCTTCGGAAGTGTCTTCTTCTTCGGAAGTGTCTTCTTCTTCGGAAGTGTCTTCTTCTTCGGAAGTGTCTTCTTCCGAGGAGGTATCTTCATCGTCGGAAGTCTCTTCATCGTCTGAAGTTTCCTCATCGTTGGAAGTGTCTTCATCTTCTGAGGAGGTTTCTTCCTATTCTGAAGTGTCTTCCTTGCCTGAAGTTACATCATCTTCTGAAGTTTCATCTTCATCCGAAGTTACATCGTCTGCTGAAGTTACATCATCTTCTGAAGTTACATCGTCTGCTGAAGTTACATCATCTTCTGAAGTTACATCGTCTGCTGAAGTTACATCATCTTCTGAAGTTACATCATCTGAAGTTACATCATCTGAAGTTACATCTTCATCCGAGGTTTCATCTTCATCCGAAGTTTCTCCCTCAACTGACGTTTCTTCGCCTGTGATTTCATCATCGTCCGCTTCTAAGGCCGTATCATCGGTAATTTCTACTTCTTCTGAGGTTACCTCTTCTGGTGTTCCTTCTTCTGGTGTTCCTTCTTCTGGTGTTCCTTCTTCTGACGTAACTTCTTCGTCTGGAGCTACCTCATCCGAAGATACTAATGTGATCACTTCTTCAACCCCAGGATCAAATCCTGCAGTTTCCACCGGAGAGCCAACTAATCCATTCGGATCTACTGTAACTGAGGTGGTTACTGAAGGATCCACAGTGACAACTATTATAGTCCCTACTGGTGGTTCTGGAGACTCTGGAAATACTGGTGATTCTGGTAACAATACTGGTAACAATACTGGTAACAATACTGGTAACAATACTGGTAACAATACTGGTAACAATACTGGTAACAATACTGGTAACAATACTGGTAACAATACTGGTAACAATACTGGTAACAATACTGGTAACAATACTGGTAACAATACTGGTAACAATACTGGTAACAATTCTGGTGATGGATCTGGTGATAATTCTGGCAATGGATCTGGCAATGGATCTAACACATCTGGTAATGGTTCCGGTTCTTCTGGTTCCTCTGGTGATTCAAGTAATGGATCGGGTAATGTATCTAACGGTTCTGGTAATGGATCAGGTAACGGTTCCGGTAATGGTTCCGGTAATGGTTCTGGCAATGGTTCTAGCAATGGTTCTGGCAATGGTTCCGGCAATGGTTCTGGCAATGGTTCCGGCAATGGTTCCGGCAATGGTTCTGGTACCGGCTCAGGCGACGCCAGTTCTCCAAACAGCTTCTCCACCGTCTACACTTCTTCCCCAACTGCCGCCGGCACTATTAATACCTACGACGGTGGCGCTTCTAAATCAGGCATCTCCTTCACCATTTATTTGTTTATCCTTCTTAATATCTTCGTTTAGAAGCTCCCCGCTTCCTTTTGCTACTAAATTTAGTAACCGTTTCGATTAATTCCCATCAACGGCTAATGTCCCCCCTTGTTTATACTTATCTTTATTTCTATAACTCGTTCTGAGCGTTTATTTTCGTGGTATATATAGAGCAATTCCATTTTTTTTAAATCGCGTTTTGTAGATGGCTGCGAAATTGGAAATCAATTAGGCTGCAAATACATGGAATATATTAAAGCTGAATACAAATAAATACAATAGCAGGCATTAAGAGGAGTCGTAGAATACTCATGCCGTCAAGGTGTCATAATTCTTGAAGAATATTGTCGTCGTAATTAAGATCGGAAGTCGGCACCGATTGAGATGGGAGCGACATATCGAATTCCAAGTTGTGGGCATTGAGATCTGAATTGGAGGGAATGGCGTTGGTCGAGTTTGATCTTGAGCTGATTGGCTGGGACGATTGAGAGTGGGAGCGGGAATGGCCCGGCTGGTTATTATGGCCCATGTTGTATCCATGATTATTACCACTATAAGAGTGATTGTTGGTTGTAGCAGCTCCATTATGGATAGGTTTATGAACATGGCCGACATTTTTCAACTTCTGGTGGGAGGGAGACCGGGGCCTATTTATGAATGAAGAGGATCTCCTTAGTAATTGAGGTTGTTCTACAAACGAAGAACTCCGTGAATGAGACAACAATTCGTCTGGAGCGCCATGGGCACGAGTAGTATCGAAGGTAGTGGTGGGGGAAATATTGGCGGGAGAATTTATCTGATGGTTTTCCAAATGGTTGGTCAAAGATGATACTGATTGGTTACGGTCTGTAAATAAACCGGAATTGGGTTCGTTATTAAACAAAGAAGGGGGTCTGAAACTTTCTTCCATAGAAGGACTCAATGGTTGACTTCCATAGGAATTAGAAGATGCCAACGATATTTTAGCTGTACCGGAATTATGGGTAGTTGGGGGATTAGGACTGGAACCTATATGATTGGTGATTGGAGGGTTGGATTGAGAATATATGGAATTGGAGTCACTTTCAAAGTCACTCAAGTCATTGGATAGCCCATCATTCAAAGTAGCAGAATTGGCCAACACAAATCCTCCGGAAGAATAATTATGTAGAGGGAATTCATCGATATTTAGATTATTATCCAAGAAATGACTGGATCCTTCTTCCCCTTCTTGATTCATGTCAATATCATTGAAATCCGCATTATCATCATATTCGTCTTTGAGGTCGTCCTTGAATGGTTCATCGTCCGGTTCTGCCTTAACATAAGTTCCCTGATTAGGAATATCATTTCTAGAACCAGAATTCCGTTTAAGAGACCGCTTTGGTTTTCCCTTAGACGATCTTTGTGATTTCAACGACTTCGGAGGAGATTCCGAGTCAGTTTCAGATTTCCCTGGATTCAAATTCAATTTATGTTCGGCAAACTTCTTGGATGCCAGCTCATACTGAGACCTACTATAATTAGCAGCAATATGAGCCCCGCTCTCCCATTCCATAGGTAAGTTATTCAATAAGCTCTCGTTAGTAATAAGGTAATTAATAACCTTATTGATGGGAACCAACACCTCGTCCGAATCCATACGTCTAGAATCAACCTGGTAAGTCGACTCGGCATCACTGTCATTGTCACTATCATATTCTCCGTCTTGATCATAATCCGGCTCCTGAACCTGTTGATCCATCCCCTCTGTCATTTCATTCAAAAACGATAAATGGGGTCTGGACAATTGCACCATCCGTTCAAACGCCTTGGTAATCAAATCCAACCTGGTCTCTAATAATTCGACATACCCGCTAGGATAATTCTTCTCCTTGAGTTTCTTCTTCTCCGTGAATACACATATCTTGTTATCTTGTATACATTTGTTACAAGGTTTCTTTCCATCACATTTCGTCTTCTTTATCCGACAGGAATCACAGGCCTTGCCGACCCGCTTCTTCTTGTGGTGAATCAGGGGCGTATGGGCTGAATGAGACATGGATTGCAAGTCATCCGGTGAAGATGCGGTCGCACCAGACATAAGGAGCGCTCCCGTACCACCCGAATTCATTTGAAGAATATCTTATTGGCCGATAGATTGATAATATCACTACTTAACAAATAGCCTTTGATCACGTTTCGAGGTGATGTGTTTCCGACAGCCGTCAAAGCTATTCCGGGCAAAGTTAAACGCAGGCAAAGAATAAGCTCATAAGAGCTGTATATATCACACAAAAAGAAAACCGCCGTGGCTAACAAGGAACCCACGTCTATTTATAGGCAATCACCAATAATCAAAAAGATAATGTTCAAAAAGATGATGAAAAATCAATCGTACGAAAAGAAGGGAAAGGACGGAAGTACTCGCGTTTATATACAGAGGGGACTATATCCGTTCAAGATTAAATCAAGACATGGTCAAACAATAGAAACGTAACCGTAACTGACCTTTTTGTCAATTCTCCGTCTCCGAACTCTACCGAAAGGCTTTAGGGGCACGGCTTCGACTTTTAGTAAATTACTACAATCCGTTAGTCATGGAACTTTCTTGGTAATAATTGTAAGCGACGGAGAATTGGTCTGATATGCACAGCTCGTAAACACAGAGGAGGTCAGCTATCCTTTGGTTCAGTGTATTAAGTTTGGTTTACCCAGGTTTGGTGTTGTATGACATGTCTAGTGGCCACGTATGGTGGGTCTAGATCGCTGCTATTCCTGCCACAATCTCTCGGCCGTAGAACCCTGGACCTTATGTCCGACGGAGTGGCTGCAACTTGTGCATGGATATGTCGAGTTTGATGCCCAATTGGGTGGGGGTATGAAGTGGGCTACATAACGGGGTCAACTATCATGTCAGACGTGCTTATTTTTTTTTGTCTAGAACCCCTATTCAAGAAGGGGGTGACAATTATCATGTCAGTATCTATATCAGTATTTGTAGACAATTGTCTCACATTCCAATGTAGTCGCATCGGTGGCCACTGCTCCTTGGATGGTTTGATGGAGCTAAAACGGCTGTACATGCGGTATCAGTCCGGGCTATCCAGAACATATTCCATTTAGAGATGTTTTTCCGAATGATAGAGTTATACAGCTGTTCATCTCATGATTTACTGGGTTTACGTCATGATGATCCATGTAATCATGTCAGTGTTTCTTAACGCAAATGGATAAGGGATACGGCAAAGCAACTGGTACCGACTCAAATGACGGTTCTGACTTGAGTCGGTGCTAATAGCACCGATAAAGACGGTTGCAAATTATGCGATGGCTGCCCAATGCACTGATTGCTCTACCACGGCGTTCCGCGCCTATCCCTCGCACTACACCCACAATTGCTGGCACCATCTCGTGCCACATCGTTGCTCCGTCTCGTGCCATCATTGCTCCTTATCGTACTAGAAAAATCAGACAATTGCCGGTTGCGCTTTAAACTTAAGCCTCCAGAACCAATTCATCAAAAGTATGACGGCCAATTTACTCAAGTTACAGAACGGAAAGGTGATTCCATCTTTAGCTTTAGGATGCTACGATATTCCCAACTCTAGAACCAGTGATGTGGTGTACAATGCCTGCAAAGTGGGATATAGGCATTTTGATACAGCCGTATTATACCACAATGAACCAGAAGTAGGCGAGGGAATTCAAAAATGGATCGATGAAGGGAATCCTAGAGAAGATATCTTCTATACCACTAAGTTATGGAATAGCCAGTGTGGATACGCCAATGCCAAAACTGCCATTGATGATTGTTTGGCCAAAGTAGAATCTTTAGGCTACATTGATCTATTATTGATTCATTCTCCATTGTGTGGACCAGTTAAGAGACTTGATACTTGGAGAGCTATGCAAGAAGCAGTGGATGAAGGAAAGGTCAAAAGTATAGGAGTTTCCAACTACGGGCCCAAACATATTCAACAGCTTATTGATTGGGATGGATTGAAATATTATCCCCAAGTCAATCAGATTGAAATTAGTCCTTGGTTGATGAGATCAGATCTTGTTAAATACTGCCACAGTAAAAATATCCATGTCGAAGCCTACGCACCTTTAACACATGGATATAAGTTGACCAATCCCCCTGGAGAAGTGCAACACTTAATGGACAAGTACGGTATTGATTCTGCTCAAGTGTTGATTAAATGGTCGTTGCAAAAAGGATTGATTCCATTGCCTAAGACCAAGAATATCAATAGATTAAAGAGTAATATCACCGTATTCGATTTTAACTTCACCGACAAAGAAATAGAGTCTTTAGACCACCCGGAGGCTTATGAGCCCACTGATTGGGAGTGTACTGATGCCCCATAAAGATACATTTCCCGGGGAAGGAATAACTACCCATCAAAATCATAGACCCCCGGGTGTCGGTCGACAGGAACTTGTCCGAGGGCCAAGTGAGCCAAGGTCTAGCTAACGTCAATACAAAAAATATAAGAGAATATATAGAAATCGATATTGAAAGAAAAATCTAGAAGGGTACAATATGTGGCAAACGTAGAATATAAGCAAAAAGTAACATATAAGCAAAACCTACACACGGCTATAAACCGGACATATTGAGAATATCACCATAAATCACGTTACATTTTTCTTTATCCTCATATCCGTGAATATTGCAATAATGAGAATCATGTTAGTAATAGCATCATCTGTTTCAATATATCATACCGTCATCAGACGTATCGTATACCACAGTCTGTTAAATTATACTACATCATAACACTCTTCCATCACACAACGTGACCAGTTGCTGACATTCATTTGACTCATACTTTATTTGGTTGCAATATTCCCTCTGTCGTGGCACTTGCTGCTACGTCAGCCAATCATATGGCTCCAATTTCGGAGTCGGAGTTTTTAGGTGCTGGTCGTGCCCACGTCGGCGCTCTAGTTTTGTCATATGGATACCTTTGGCCCGTCGATCAGTTTCAGCCCATTGGATATATAAACCCATCGAAATTCCAAGGGGTTGAATTTTCTCTTTTCCTTTTTTTTTTTTTTGCTCTTTGCTTTGTTTTATTTTTCAATTAAACACACATCAATTAACATATATTATAACAATGGCTATCACTGTTGGTATTAACGGGTTCGGTAGAATCGGTAGATTAGTTTTAAGAGTTGCTTTGACCAGATCTGATATCCAAGTTGTTGGTATCAATGATCCATTCATTGCCCCAGACTACGCTGCCTACATGTTCAAATATGACTCCACTCACGGAGCCTACAAAGGGGAAGTTACTTCTGAAGGTAACGACTTAATCATTGACGGTAAGAAGATTGCTGTCTTTGGTGAAAGAGACCCAGCTGCTATTCCATGGGGAAAATCTGGTGTTGACTACGTTATTGAATCCACCGGTGTTTTCACCAAATTAGAAGGTGCTCAAAAACACATTGATGGTGGTGCCAAAAAAGTTATCATCACTGCTCCATCTGCTGATGCTCCAATGTTTGTTGTCGGTGTTAACGAAAAATCTTACACCCCAGACATCAACATTGTTTCCAATGCTTCTTGTACCACCAACTGTTTGGCTCCATTAGCCAAGGTTGTTAACGACAAATTCGGAATTGAAGAAGGGTTAATGACCACTGTCCACTCCATCACTGCCACTCAAAAGACTGTTGATGGTCCATCTCACAAGGACTGGAGAGGAGGTAGAACTGCTTCTGGTAACATTATTCCATCTTCCACTGGTGCTGCCAAAGCCGTCGGTAAGGTTATCCCAGAATTGAACGGTAAATTGACCGGTATGTCTTTGAGAGTTCCAACCACTGATGTTTCCGTTGTTGACTTGACTGTCAGATTAAAGACTCCAGCCACCTACGAAGAAATCTCTCAAGCCATCAAAGCTGCTTCCACTGGTGAATTAAAGGGAATCATGGGTTACACTTCTGATGCCGTTGTCTCTACCGATTTCTTAGGTTCTGACTACTCTTCCATCTTTGATGAAAAAGCCGGTATCTTATTATCCCCAACCTTTGTCAAATTGATCTCTTGGTACGATAACGAATTCGGTTACTCTACCAGAGTTGTCGATTTGTTAGAGCACGTTGCTAAAGCTTCTGCTTAACTAGACGGGCAAGAATCTAAATTGTAATTTGGTTTCTTGATATGTCAAAACGATCATCTGACCGGTGATTGTTTTATGGTAGAAGTTATAGTGATATAACTAGGTCAATTCTATACAGGAAATTGTATATGGTCTGTAGAAATGTATTCAGAAGACTGATTAGAAGATGTAGAATGATTAGAGAAACTGTAGAATGATTAGAAACAAATGTAGAATGATTAGAAACAAATGAACAATAATTTGAAAATAACTGACAATGCGTTCGCGTAAACATCCTGCTAACACCATCAATGAAGATCGAGAATATCCTCTTCTCCATCCACAAGTGCTCTCATACTCCGCCATTGACCTATGATGACGAGTTTGAAATCCTAAATGTCCTATACAAATATATGCTAGTTAACCATGAATTCGAAAACAGCGTATCCAAACAAGAGTTTTTGAAATCATCCATTCTAAACATAACAAATAGCGGAAACCAAACAATCAACTGTCAACACTTAACTATCCAATCCGAGTTTCCAACGTTGAACCTGAACTTGACTCTTATATCAGAAAAGCTATCAGAGTCCAATCCTTCAACCACCAATGAAAGTTGTGTAATATTAATTCAATCTTCAGTGCTGTCAATTTTATTGCAATATCTTCAGAAAAGAGCTCGAGCACTAATTCTTCCACAACCACTTGATCTCAACACGGTGCTACAGAAATCCATTCTAAGACTACGGGATAGTTCCAACCAGGAGGACTCAAAACAATTCATTGCCAGTATACTAGGAAACATGGAATTGATATATCGCATACAAAACAACCACCATCTCAATACCATTTCTATAAATATCACTAAACAAGACGTGGGCCACTTACTCAATGAGTTTCTGTTCACAGCCAATCTTGCCCAGTTCATACAAAAACACACGGCCTTGAGCTTGGACCGACTAGAACTCGTCAAGGTGTTTTCCAATCTGTTCTTTATGAGCCAAACAGGAATTAAACTTACGAGTGAACACCAAATGATTATGTTGCAATCGATCTTTGAGAGTACCAATTGATAGGGGATGTCTGTACTCCAGAATACTCTACACATACGGGTTGCACACACGGGTTATACATACGGGTTACACACACGGGTTACACATACAAGTTACACATACAAGTTACACATACTCGTACACTATCTTCACCACTATCTTCACCACTATCTACAAATACACTCTACAATAATTTACACATACTATCTACACAATATACAACACACACAACACATAATTCACATCTCGTAGTTCCCGCGAGAAAGGGTTCCAGCGCGTAAATCAAAATTTTCAAACACGTAGCATTCAATTACCAGTTGCGACAACACTTCTTCCTTACCATGTCAGCTAGTGGAGTCAGTGTCAATGACACCAACGGGTTAACTAGCAGAACCCGGTCCAAGATGAAACTGGTAGAACCAGAATTGTTAGAAGACGATGCTACTGATGAAAAACTCGCCCACCAAGCCGAAGCGGACCAATTGAACGAATCATTGGACAAATTCGAAAGTTGGTTTGCCCCATTGTTTTTCACGATTCTTTCGTTTGTGGTCAGATTGTACAGAGTATCTGTCAATGGCCATGTTGTGTGGGACGAGGCCCATTTCGGGAAGTTTGGGTCGTATTATTTGAGACATGAGTTTTATCATGATGTTCATCCTCCATTGGGGAAGATGTTGATTGGGTTTTCGGGTTATTTAGCTGGATACAATGGATCATGGGACTTTCCAAGTGGGGAAAAATACCCGGAGTATATTGATTATACCAAGATGAGGATTTTCAATGGGACCTTTTCTGCCTTGTGTGTTCCTTTGGCTTATTTCACCTTCAAGGAAATTGGGTTCCAACGGACCACTACTTGGTTGTTCACGTTGATGGTGTGCTTAGAATTGTCGTATGTGACGTTGGGAAAGTTTATTCTTTTGGATTCCATGTTGTTATTTTTCACTGTGTCCACTGTGTTTTGCTTTGCTAGATTCCATAATTTCAATGAAAATCCCCAAAAACACTTCACCAGAAAGTGGTGGAAATGGTTGTTATTAACCGGGTTTGCTATTGGTTGCACTTGTTCCGTCAAGATGGTGGGACTTTTCGTGACTACCTTGGTAGGAATTTATACTATTGTGGACTTGTGGAATAAGTTTGGTGATAAGTCCATGTCTTGGATGACTTATATTTATCACTGGATTTCCAGAATTATTGGATTAATAGTGATTCCTATTTTGATTTTTTTGATTAGTTTCAAGGTTCATTTCGATTTGTTGTATAAATCAGGACCTGGTGATGCCAACATGTCTTCATTATTTCAAGCCAATTTATTAGGGTCTGATGTAGGAGGTGGTCCTAGAGATATTTCTGTTGCCCATTCAGTTGTGACCTTGAAAAATCAAGGATTAACTGGAGGATTGTTACATTCACATGTGCAAACCTTTCCTGTGGGTTCCAAGCAACAACAAGTGACTACTTATTCTCATAAAGATTCCAATAATAACTGGATTTTCCAAAGACCTAGAGGTAAACCTATGTACGATGCCAAAAACGACGAGACTATTGAGTATGTTTTGGACGGTCAACTCTATAGATTGATTCATCCAATGACAGGAAGAAACTTACATACTCATAACATTGCTGCACCTATTACCAAAGGACACTACGAAGTTGCTGGGTACGGGAACTTAACTATTGGTGATCTTAAAGATAATTGGAGAGTAGAAGTGGCCGAACAAAGTGGTCCAGAAGATAAAAACAAGTTACACCCTTTAACCACTTCGTTTAGATTGAAGAATACCGTATTGAAATGTTATTTGGGAGTCACAGGAGTCTCTTTACCTGCTTGGGGTTTCAGACAAGGGGAAGTTGCATGCTTCAAAGACCCTTTTAAGAAAGATAAAAGAACTTGGTGGAATATTGAAAGTCATACCAACCAATTATTACCACCACCACCAGAAGATTTCAAATTGCCAAAAACCAGATTCATCAGAGACTTTATTCAATTAAACTTGGCTATGATGGCTACCAATAATGCTTTAGTTCCTGATAAGGATAAACAAGACGATTTAGCCTCTGAAGCTTGGCAATGGCCCACCTTAAATGTGGGGATTAGATTATGTTCCTGGGCCAATGATAAAGTCAAATATTTCCTTATTGGATCCCCAGCCACCACCTGGACCTCAACAGTTGCCGTTATTGTTTTTGCATTCTTGACCGTTTATTATATCATCAGATGGCAAAGACAAATCAACGATTTTCAAAATGATCCAAAGAAATTAAAATTATTCCTTATGGGAGGTATCTATCCTATGTTCGGATGGGGATTGCACTTCATGCCATTTGTGATTATGGGGAGAGTTACATATGTCCACCATTACCTTCCAGCGTTATATTTTGCCATGATCATCTTATGTTTTGAATTGGAGTATTTCACGGCTCCGTTGAGAAGTTCTCGTAAGAAAGCTTATCAAATTTCGTATTATGTGATTTATTTGGCATTTGCATGTCTTGTAGTTGGATGTTTCTGGCGGTGGAGATACATTTCCTGGGGTATGGAGGGACCAAAATCCGACTGGGCGTACTTGGACTTGATGCCATCGTGGAGAATATCAAATGAAAACAATCAGTAGATGTTTAGTTCTTTGTAGATAAATATATATTCTAACAAGGTTGAGTAGAGTGGTAGAAAGAGAAAAAAGAGAAGGAGGATAGAGTTAGTAATATAATGATAAATAGTATACGACAGCAACATAGTAGAATTTCACTATAGCAGTATGGTAATATAATAGACGAGTAGTATAGTCGTAGAGAAATATAGCATAATAAATCATATAGTAGAACAAAGTAGACGCGGTAGTGTACCGCCACGCACTGACTAATGGCCTATCACAAATACTTGTGATCATCTACTTCTTCTTCCCCAGATCTATCACAATGAAGCTTTTATCATTTACAAAAAGCTTGGGACGTATCTCCCGAACAACCAAGTTCCCATTACAGCCGACACTTATACTTCCAGTTACCAAATTACCCGCTGTCAAACCGTCAACTAATCCACAAGTTATCCAAGGAATCAGATATTATTCAGTAGAACCAAGAAGTTTGAAATCTTCAGGTTTCGCTACTCCCAAGACCATAGAGACATCTGATTTTGATAAGACACAGTTGGTCCATGGAAAAACGTCCATGAAGTTAGGAATAACAGATCGTGCTGGGAATAAGTTGAATCAAATTGCGACTGATGACAATAATCCTGACAGTGGCTTGCTAATAAAAGTCGAAAGTGGAGGATGTCATGGGTTTCAATATGATGTGAAATTAATCAATGTATCGGAAGAACTCGAAAAAAATCCCGATTTGTTGGTTTTTAAGCGTATAAGCTCAGACAATACCAATGCGCAAGTTATTATAGATGAGAGTTCATTACAAATCTTACAAGACTCAAAACTAGACTATACGAAAGAATTGATCGGAAGCCAATTCAAAATGGTGGACTCTCCTTATACCACGTCGGCTTGTGGATGTGGAAGTTCATTTGATTTCGACTTTGATAAATTAGCTGAAAATCAGAAATAATGACCCACCGCTGCATTGTATATAGGGACTGTATTGTAGTTATGAATATATATTTATACCTATATGAGGAGAAGATTCTTGCGACAGAGATTCTTGGGATAGGCGCCAAAGAAGTGTTTTTATAATAATTGGTTGATGGATTCAATAGATCTATTAGCAAAGTACCGGACATCGGAATCTTCATCTTTGGATAATCCCGTCAACTTGGGCAAGATGTCATTGGAAACCAACGATTTATGAGTGGCCGAAGCGTTGATCAAAGCCTCGGCAATGTTGGAATAGCTATTGGCAAGATTGAATCTAATATTAGGAACACCATCATTGGTCAAGTCGTTAATAAACGGCAAGATTTTGTCCACTATGATGGAATCATTAACAACCGGGATCAATTCAGTTATGGTGAATAAACAGGTTATTCTGATTATAAAACTGGCAAAATCAATATTAAGTTCATCATCGTTATTGTCATCATGAATAGTATCATCATTATTAGGATTGTTATCATTATCATTATCATTATTGGTGGAATTATGGGGAGAATTGTTCTTGATATAGATCAATTTATCAATTATGTATTTGTCTGCCCATTCGGGGCCGAAAATCTCGGTGATTTTTTTCAAATTCTTGACTGATGCTTCTCTAATGGCATAAACTGGATCCCACAACCAAGACAAACATAATGATAATAATTCCTTGTTGAAGAAGTCTTGTCCCAATTGGTCGGCCAACTTGGGGATATACTCAATAATGGCTAATCTGACTCTCCATTTCGAATCCTGAGCCAACTCGGTGATGGCTGGTAATAAGTTGGTGGCCAATGAATTTATACCAATGGTTTCATTAACAATCGACAAGTTGGAGATAATGTTCAATCTAACATCAGGAAACTCATCTTTTAACATGTTCAAGAATATTGGCAATAATTGATCAATGGTAGATTGATTAGATAAAATCGATGATAACTCAGTGATGTTCAATGCTAAAGAGCTCCGGACATTCTCTTGAGGATCTTCACTTAATTCTCCCACAATCGGTAAGATTTTACTGACGATTACCGGTTTCAAATTAGCATAATTATTCAACAATTTACAGAATTGTGGCAACTGTTTGGCAATGGCTTTTCTAACTTCCCCTTCATTATCCTTCATCAACGATACAAACGGATCAATCAACTTATTCAAATCCGACTCTTCATTGGTAAAGTTTTCAGCAATTCTACTGAATCTATCAGCAGCCGTATATCTGACTCTCCAACTTTCATCATTGATTAATTTCAAAGAATTGATCAAAAAGTCCGAGTTATAACTCTGGTCATTGATTTTCTGGAAATACTCCAATATGGCAATCAACACATCAATACTCAAGAATTTGACTGAGTCTTGGTCATCATCAATCAAACTCTGGAACATCTGGCTGATGATTTCCCAGTCCTTATTGGTGATTTTGTTAGCATCATTAGGATTAGATTGAGTAAACTCCGTCAATTGATTGATAATCCCCGGCAAATTGGTGGCAGCACTTCTCCTGACCATAGGGCCTTCATCCATTATCAATTTAAGGTACAACTGCAACAAATTCTGTCTAATAGTATTATTGACTTTTACTATCACCAGCTTATATAATCCACAACTGGCAATTCTCTTGGAAAACCAATTGCCCTGACTCAAGTCTTGAATGATTGGTAAGAAAATACGTAACAATTCCTCGTTAGTTAACTGTAAACTAATATTGTTCAATGAATTGATCGCCTTGTCTCTAACAATTGGTTCTTCCAAAGGAGCTAAATGTAATAAAATTTGGATTAACGGCTCACAATGTTCATGGCCACCAATCAAAGGAATAAAATCACCTAATTTAGCCGCCAAAACTGCAAAGACTTCTTCTTCGTCATCTTGAGCCACGTCGTTTAAAAATGGAAGTAACTCGCTAATAGTTCTTTCAGGACCAAGGGCCATGGCGATAGTATCAACTTTTTGCATTGCCTCGACTCTGTTGCTGACATCGTCGTGCTTCAATTCATCCATCAAAAGCGCCAATGGATATAAATCATCGTTAAAGTTATCCATGGCGAACGGTCTCTAATCAGCGGTAAGTATTTAAGGAAGGATTGTTGACGGACGTCCAAAAAAATCTTCAGTGAGCACGGTAGGGACACGCGGCGGATTTGTTTTGAGAATGGAAAATCGTTACTAAATTGTATAAGAGTGCTAAACTGTTAGTATTGTGATACAAGACGGTACTGGTGATAAAAGGAAGTACTGGTGATAGTAGGAGGATTGTTAGGAAGAAAAGGTATAGACAGTATAGAGAATATTATAGAAAAGCATTATGTCGGTTCCTGATAGATTTGATGCCGTTGCTGGGGCCCTTAAACCTCATAGTAGAGAAAACTATCATAAACTTTTAAAAGAGTTTCAAGGTCTGTTAGACAGTTACTGGACATTTGAAATAGTTCCAGATATGTTTAAGCAATCATTACCGGAGACAGACGAGTTTTCCTTTGATTATTTGCAACAAGACTTTGGAAGAGTGTTGAGCTGGGAAGACACGTTTGCGAAGTTAGACCAATTGAATAATCAACAACCTGATGGGAATGTCCAATACAAAGTTTTCTTTTTAGCGAGACATGGGCAAGGATATCATAACTTAGCCAACTCCAAGTATGGTCAAAAGGATTGGGAAGAAAAATGGTCGAAAATGACTGGTGATGGACAGATGGTATGGGCACCAGATCCCGATTTGACCGAAGAAGGAATTAATCAAGCTAAAGATAATGCAAAAGCTTGGGGCAAACAATTCGAAAACGGAATTAAAATCCCTACCCAATGGTTTGCCTCACCATTCTCTCGGTCTATCGATACATTGATTCTCACCTGGAACAAATATGTGGACTTACAGAAAGTGAAACCATTGATTAAAGAAGATTTCCGGGAAACCATGGGTGTCCATTTATGTGATAAACGGTCAACCAGATCGATCATCGCTCAAAAGTATGAACCAAAAGGATTTCAAATCGAACCGGGATTCGCCGAAGAAGATATCTATTTCAAAGACGATTATAGAGAACCTATCGAGGAACACTCTATTAGAATCAACCGCTCATTCCAATACATCTTTGACAATTATCCTCAAGATTCCGTAATCAACATCACCAGTCATAGTGGATCCATAAGATCTCAACTCTTGGTGTTGAATCATAGATCTTTTGCTATTGGCACTGGTGGTATGATCCCTGTGTTTGTTAAAGCCACTAAGCACCACAACTAAACGGTACAACAACTAAAATCGGTCCAACAAAACCGGTTCTCCGATACCATAGATATATAGACTTATACATATTCTCCATTTGTCCCTCTTCCTGCCAGATAGCCCTTGAGGCGTGGTCCGGTACTTGTCCGGAGCATCTACCGGCGCTTTTCTTCCTTATTGAGCATTAGCGTGCCCAAATTGTTTCGTTTCAAAACACATTGTATTGTATACATAATAGCAGCTGATTGTCTAGGCGGTGCGGATTGGGTAACTCTTGCAAGGATTTATTATATACGAGTTTGTATATATAGTGGACGGATCCTCAACACAGTATAGACAGTAGACGGGACAGTACTGGAAGCTGACCCGACTGTTTTTCTAGATTCTTTTTGTATAGATCGTGTTGTCTAGAACCTTCTTATCTACAACCTTTTGTTCCCTGTCGTCGGATCCTTTTTTAGCCGATGAAGTTTGGGAAAAACCTTTCTGAGCTTTCGATCCCCGAATGGAAAGGATATAACTTGGACTACAATGAACTTAAGGCGGAGATCAAGCTAGTGGCGTCCCACCAAGCCAGTGTTTCTCACTTGCATCATAAATTCCTTGATAATTTCAATGTCATCAATCTTTTTTTGAAGACAAAGTATGGAGAGATATCCCGGAAATTCAACTTTCATGAAAACAACTTTGCCCAGCTACTACGGGAAGGGGCTGGTACTTCACCCGTTGAGGAAAACGAGAATACCGTCACGTCTAATGTGCAGCTTATAAAACTCGATATTCTTCTTTCCAGCTTGATTGAATTATCCATCACCCTTAAGAAATTGGCCAAGTTCCTCTTGATTCAGAAAATCGCCGTCAAGAAGATTTTTAAGAAGTATTTAAAGAAACAGCCTGGGAGTAAATCAGAAAAGTTGATTTTAAACTTGAAGTACCATCTTAATAGAGATCCTGATTCATTTATAAACTTCAACCTAATCACGTTGACGATCAAATTGACTAATCTAATCAACCTTATCAAGTTTGAAATCAATAAACTAAGCAACAACGACGTTGAAAACGACATGGAACCCGAAAACCACGGATTTGAAAATATGTCGGCGTCGGTGTCGTCATTGCCATTATCCCTTAATATGAAATTTGATTTCAATATCTTTTTAAAGAATAACTTCCATCTCCCGTTTTTGTTGCCGGATGACTCAAACAACTTCAACCAAGTACTTCTTAATTTGAATATCTATTTGGACTTGAAAAATTGGAATAAAGTGGCATCGACTTGTTCTTTAATATATTTGCAGAATGATAATTTGACTACCAATCATAAGGGATACCTGAGAAGTCCTAATGATGATGTCAGTACAAGCAATAATAATATGGGTGGGAATTTCCGGGGCAGCAGTCTTTCGGAACCATCCTTCATTCTTTCGGAGTTTAACCATCCTTATTCTTTAGTGGTGTGCTATATTGGTGGACTTCGAAAGTATAGTTATTGTTTCTTACCCCACTCGGTAATCAACCTTATTCTTGAATACTTGCGAGATTCAGGTAATAGGCAATTAAGATCCGAACTTAAGAATTACTATGAGACCAATCATTTCAGTTCATTAACCAAATTAACCATTGAGACCCTTTTAAATAACCAATTAACTCCGAAAGTGAAAATTTATTTCAAATCTTTGAGGTACCAAGCAGATCAAAATGATGATACTACTAACCAAGCCACCATGTCGACCATTCATAATAACAAATACTTTTTGCATTTAAACTTCGACATTTATACCACTGATTCAGCAAATCATATCAACACCACCAAATTTTTGATTCCTAAAGACTATAAACTGAGTGGCGTTGATTCTTCCGAGGCACAAGGTGACGAGTCAACTCAAGCTGATTCTGATGAAGAGGTTGACTCTTCGCTTTATTTGGAATTGGATAAATTTCCGTTCAATACTTTGAATGTCTATTCCAATGATGTGAATTTGTTGAATTTCGAGAAGACTTTGTTATCAGAGATTGATAATAACTTATTGGTTAACAAGTATTCTCCTACTCTATTGAACAAGTTGCCAGCACCGATCCAACAGTTGGTGAAGAATAATAATTCCATAAGTTTGTTCAAGTCGTTCAATATCTATCAATATTCCTTGTCGTGCTACTACAATATCATTCCTACCAATTTGAACAATCACTTTTCGAACTTGCTTAATCTTAACTTATTCAAAAACTACGAGAGCATTGAGAATTTCAGCAAGGATTTGAGTTTGGATTCTAACATTATTAAGACCAATTCTGATAAAATTCTTCGGCACAAGAACTCGTTGAATGATTTGAAATCTCAACAGCGACGCCAGCAGAGAAGAAACCAGTATCAGAAGTATCAAGAACGCCAGCAGCAACAGATCCGTCAGAAACAATATTTCGAGCCAGGTGCTTTCCGGCCCCATTTGACCAAGAAGGGGTCGCTTCAGTCTATTTCGTCACTGAATTTGTCTATTTTCACTAGTGACAAGTATAAAAATAAAGACAATTTCGACGATCTTATTGCTTTGGAGGACAATGAAAGTTTAAGATCTTTCTGGAAAGACGTAGACATTAACCAAGACCAAACAGAACCATACTTTGATAGGAATAGCCCAAATAGTTCTGCTGTAAATGGACCTACCAAAGCAACCGACCAACAAGCTAGTTTCTTTCTGGGAGACTTCGACTTTGTCACCAACATTATGCGGTTAAAAGACCGAGCCCAGAGGAAACCAACATCTAAATCATCCTTGAAATCTTCCTTCGGCGGACAAAATGACTACCATTCCATCAACAGCAACCCTAACAGTCCATATATACATAACTTTGGAGCTTTGAACAACAGCGAAATATTCCATTCCGAGTCTCCAGTGAATTTCAGTTCCGAAGAAGAATTGAATAATTACTATGAGATGTATAATTACAATTATGAGTACGACAGAATCATCACAATTTTCCATACCATTTTGAGTTTCACTTCCCTTTTCATTTCAGGTATCGAGCTTGGAATCTTGTTCAGTTTGTTCAAGTTGGGCCAGAACAGCAATAAGCTCAAGTTGGCCCTCAATCTTTGGTTGATCTTTATATTGATCACAGGCTTATTCATATCATTTGTGTGCTCCTGTTTGTCTGCTTTCTTGCTTACCAGAAAGAGGTTTCCTGTCAGGTTCTGGCAAGGAGGAGTCGTGGCCCTTGACTTCGGGTTTATTACCATTTGTACTATACTTTGTACATTAGTGTTCAGTTCATGAACATTTACAACTATTTATTATAGAAATGCATACATTAGAATTCATTGATAATGACCTTCTCTCCCAGAGATTTGTAATTCACGTTGTTGAATTCGAATCCTTGTTCACTGCCTATGGCCCACTGTTCGAACTGCTTGAATTCGCCAATGTCTTGACGGAATGTTTCTTGATGAGGACTACACTCGAACTCAATGCCTGTAGCGGAATTAGCGGTTTTGTCCTTGTCTACGCTTTCTTTGGGCTGATGGTCCCGAGGTGGAAGCATGAACAATTCTACTCTATCACCTTTTGATATCTTAGCAGGGGGTGCTACCACAATCGTATCTGCCTTGGCCCCCCAGCCACCACCCCCAGCAATGATTTCATGCTTATTGAAAGTCTTGTGACCACTTGACTTGGAATATATTTTGATATAGACCTTTGTTTCTTTCGAGTTAATCGACATCAACTTCAGATTGTTCTCCAACATCTTAGCAGCAGATTTGTTATTGATAGACTTCACCAAATTCCCCACACAGTTAGTAATGAGTAAAGGTTCTTGATTCTCTTCACCTAGAGGAACCCACAGATCATATTCAGTTGTTTGCTTGGGGGTTGTAGGATCAAATATCTCAGACTGTAATTCAATCGATAGCTTACTCAACGAGATATCATGAGCATCATTATGGTCAGGATCAAGTTGGAATAACGTCACCAATTGTTGAGTGGCAAAAAGGGAATTGGAAAGCGGAAACAAAACATTATTCACCTTGTCATTATACTTGAAATCGATCTTCAATTCAGACTCTATCAATTTCCAGTTCTTATCTTTAATGCCATCACCATGAGAACCAGTATCTTTAAGAACAGACTTTTGTAGAATATTCACCTTTTTATCCATCCAGAGTTCACTAAAACCAACCCTGCTGCCTTTGACTGTATCTATTCCCGCCACGACGACCTGAAGGCCCTGATCATACAATCCTATGGCTTGCTTAATAACATGAGGAAGCACATTAACAGTCGACAAAAGAAGCACTGATTTCGAGTCAAATTGAGAAGGGATTTCTAGCGTAGGGGTCGTGGTATTTATAGTGCTTCTCCAATAGCTCCTGAAACAGTTGGCACTTCCACTGAACCGCCTAACAAAGAGGGTATTCATTATAAGCTATTCTTCATCAACAGTTGAGACTTTTCAGTTCGCAGTTTTGCAGCTCATCGGCATCGCAACATAAAGGTTATATACATTGGACTCTATAAATCGATATAAGGATACGACAGTAGCTTTTAATGGATCTGTAATGGTTCAATTTAATGATACAGTTTATGATATGGAGATTATGATATGAGTTTAACATGGCATTTGATAATGATTGATAAAATGAGATGCCAGGAGATAAATGAATAATTGATACGATGAGATGATAGGTGATAAATGACAACTAGGTGATAAATGACAAATAATACGACATGGTGAATAGTTGGTACGACATGGAGAATAGTTGATACGACATGATGGATAGTTGGTACGACATGTCATATAATCTATTCAACCTCGTCAATTGGCCGCTTGACCCCGTGACTAACATCAGAATCTTCGTATTGTTTCTGATGCTTTAATTCTTTCTCTAGCTCCTTTTGTCTTTCCATCTCTTCTTGTTTGGCCTGTTCCTTCTCCACATCGATCAATGGTTGAAATTTCTTTGTGACCAAGTCAAATAAATAGTTCAAGTCGACATCAGGACCTTTGTCCAATACTTCTTTCAATACCACTCCCCAAATCCGTTCGTCTTTCTCGGTGAAATCACTGAGTTTGAACACACTCTTGTTCATTTCCCAATCGCTTTGTTTCACTCGAGTCAACTCAACCATGTATGCAGACGATTGTAAAGCTCTTCCTATATCGCTGATAAGACTTCGGATATACGTCCCTGAAGATACTTCACAGGTCAAATGGAGTAGAGGTAGCTTCTCTGGTAAATCGGTTGTGGTTTTGGGCTTTTCTACTTCCTTCGGAAGGTTTTGGGCTTCACATTTCTGTAAATATTGTTGGGAGAAGTATAATGGAGAATCGTTCAAAGTAGGATTATTCGATAGTAAATGTTCTTTTGGATTTCCATTTTCATCTAACTCCAGCTTAAGAGAAGAAAATTCATGATTGGTCTCGAGTAAATCGTCTTCATGGAGCTTTATACCTGCGACTTTGACATCACGAGTTTTTATAGGAGCCGGTAAAGGTTTCCCTTCCCTAGCATAATCGTACAACGGTTTCCCATTCATTTTCAAGGCCGAAAAAATAGGCGGTGTTTGTTTCAAATCACCTATGAACTTTGGAATCGTTTGTTTGACCAATTCCGGAGTTATATGCGATATTTCATTCTTAGTTAAGATCTCTCCTTCTGCATCCCCGGTGGTGGTGGACATTCCCAACAAAGCTTTGGTTTCATAACACTTACTACACTCTCCCAAATAATACTGTAACTTTTTGGTACCAGAACCAATTCCTATGACCAAAACACCGCTAGCTAACGGATCTAAAGTCCCTCCATGGCCAATTTTCACCTTCAATTTGTTCGCTTTTTTGTTGATTCGGTCCTTGGACCAAGTCTTATCAGTAGAAAGGTTCTTAATCATAGTATCCTTCATGACTTGTAAGTCAGCACTAAATACACCAGACCGAGTGAAGATCTCCTGTAAATCTCCTATGAATTTAGAAGAGGTTATCCCACTCGGTTTCTCTATGGCAAATACTCCATTCATGCTAGCTCGCAACAATCCTTTAAGCTTCATACACAGAATCCACAACAAAGGGTTCTGCTAAGGTTAACTGGGTTAAATATGGAATCGTCCTCGACAAGATTGTTTCGATACAAAAGCTGAAGATTTTTTCGAGATGCGAATGCCGATGCGATGGAGATAAGAAGATAAGCGGAAGATGGATGAAGAGGATGTTGCATGAAAGAGTATGTTACAATAGTACAAGTATATGGTATAGGATGCATATATTACAATGGCATAGAATGACTATTACTATGGTATAGAATGACTATTACTATGGTATAGAATGAATCTTATAATGGTATAGGATGAATATTACAAATTTGTTTGGTGATTAATGCCCCACGTATGAATTGGGAAACTCTATATCAAGCTGCAATTGTTAGTATGGAGTATATGACAAGGAAATGATAATACGTACAGATAAATAGCCATTGGCTGATGGAGATATGAAGTTTATATGGGAAAACTTTTCATTCACAGATTGAATGTATTTATCAAGGTCTTTCAAAGTTCGTTTACTGGCAGAAGTGAATATTTCATGATAAAGATTGGCCAGTAAAGTGTTGAATAAGTTTTCAAGTCCATTTATCCAGCTGAATGGATTATATGCTTTATATAAGAAATGATTGATTTGGTCCACTATAGGTTTAAGGTCCTCATAGCTGATATTATCGGGGACCAAAGGAGTAAGGGAATTGGTTCCAAACACAGCGTTGTCGTAGATACCTGCTTTGATAAACAGTTCTTGACCATTGTCTATGCCAGCTGGCTCTTTTCCAGGATAAATATTGGAGAACTGAGGAATAAGATCAGGGTACTTGGTGGTATGAAAAACTCGAGGAATTCGTAGTATTCTAGTGCTATGATATTTTAATGATCCAGGAGGGGCATACACATTAACAAAATGGTTTACTACTATAGGAGTTTGATGGTTCAATACTGGCGGCAAATGAGATTGTTCAAACAGATTTTCAGGCACCGATTTCAAATCGTCTTCTGACCATTCCTGGTATTCACTGTTCATATATTCATGATAATTGAAGTATTGGAGTGGTTCTTGGGTAAGATTATACTTCCCATCTGGAGTCATGAATGTGTTAAAGATGACTTTGTTTCACTTTCTCACGCTTGTGCCATCCACATCGCCAGAATATAAAGTGATGGTGATGAGTGCAAAAAAAGTTTGAATAATTTTACTACTTCTTTTTCCAGTATTTATAAACGATTTACTCGTCTAAAGAGCTTATATATAATGATGATAACGAGTCTCAGACTCAATACTAACCCAGCTCAGTTGATTATCTGTTAATGAGAAGAAAATTTTATCTGATTATAAGTTCTTTGGGTAAGTAGGTTTTTTATGAATATTGGTTGATGAAGGATTGTGGGGAATGATTGGTATCATTCGGAAGCGAACACCGTAGGCTGTAATGTAGTAGACTCTGTAGGAACGATATTGTGGTTGTATGGCCGGTGGTCAACACATATTTATGGGGAAAGTGTTGATGATGAAAATGCGAGTGCTGAAAAATTTTCAAATTATGCCATGATTCCTCTCAGATTGGCTGGTAGAATTGCTAGACCTCGGGCCATTAGTGCCGCTGTAGGTCGGTTTCAAAGCACTATCAGTAATGCTGATAGGCTGAGACCAACGAATGAGTTTCCAGATTCTTCAAAAGTGTCTGTAGCAGATTCTGCCGTGGAGGTTAATACTGGAGACAAGAATCCCAAGAAACCTGATTCCACAGGGCCCCGGAGTCGATTACAACCGAAATTAAGAGAAATAAGAAACCAAATAGAAAAGACTATACGAACCTCCGACGACTTGAAGGAATGTGTTGAGATATTCGACGAGGGAATCTCTTATTTAAGAGAGATCCAAGCCGCTGAAAAAATCGATGATTTCAGTATCTATACGTCTTTCCAAAAGTTGGGGACTCTGTTATTGCAAAGATATGTTTCCAGCCCTGCTGCAGTGCAAGAATCTCTTGACTATTCTTTGAATGACATAATGGAGACTCTTATTAAAAATTCTGTGGTCCACAATTATCATTTCTTCATGGCCATGAAGAATGAGTTAAGACAGAAACATTACGAACAGGTGTTGACTTACTGGGTCAAATATTTGGAATGCAAAGGAACCGTTGGTGTTAGTGATAAGATCGATATCCAATTTGGATTTCTCAAAGAACTTGACTCCAAGTATTCTCGTTACCATGTAAGAGACTTCACATTCTTTGCCTATATTATGGGAGCCATTAATGAAAATTACGAGTTTTCCATGGACCACTTGGTGTCTTTATTACAGGTGAAAGATGTTCCATACGTAAGAAGAGTTATTAGTAACTTCAATGGTCTTGGATTGAGTAAAGATTTGGGGCCTGACTTAAGGGCTTTTGAGAAATATACTTTAAGAGTGGCTAGAGAGAACCTTGATGTCAATGGAGTCCAATTCTTGAAGAAAATCGATGATGCGGTTGTAAGGAAGGATCTTAGGATGTTGAATTCTTTATATACAGAAATCGACACCAAGGAAATTAACATCCAGACGTTATATAGTATCATGAATGGGTTTTACGAATTGGAGGAGTTCAACGCTATCTTCAGAATGTTTGAAGATTTGATTTCCAAGGGTGATGCCATTGATAAGTCGATTTGGGCCTTGATGATCAGATCCATGGGCCATTCGTCTTTAGTGGTGCCAATGTCTGACAAGAGCAAAAGCGACTTAGCAGTCAATATCGAGAAGATGATCAATACTATGGTTGAAAGTGGAGTCCAAATCGATGCTCGGATCTTGTCCAGCATAGTAGCTTCATTTGCCAATCTTAACCAGTTTGACAAAGCGGAAAAGTATATGGCGAAGAATAGCAAGATTCCAAGTACGCATGCCTTGAAAAATAATTACTTGGTGGGGATGATTTTGAACAAGAAAGTAACAGAAGCCGAACAGCAATTGCAACAGTTTATGAAGGAAGATCCATCATTCACTCCATCTACCACCACTATCAATACGTTATTGAACCATTATTCCAAGGCGGATAATTTATCAGCCGTGAGTGGACTTGTTGAATTTATGAATAGTAAACAGATTCCAGAGGATATTGTCACCTTAACAATCGTGATAGATTTGTATTTCAAAGTGAACTTGAAGAATCACGTCACCCCTAATGTCAAGGAAATCTTATCCTTATTTAAGAACTCGGCTGTCAAATTGAACTATCACACTTATTCTGTGATTATTGATGGTTTAGTTAAGGCTCAAAACATCCAAGCCGCCAGATCCATTTACCAGCACGTTAAGGGCACAGATAAAAAGATGACATTGTCTCCACAAATCTTGACTTCAATAATAAAAGGGGAGTTGGATTCAGGATCAATAAACGAAGCAGAAGCTTTATTCGAAACCTATATTACCAACCACAGAAACGAGACAAGAATGTGGAATATGATGATCAGTACCTTATTGAATAAAGGACAAGAGAACTTGGCATTATATTATTATGACAAATTGAAGCAGCAGCCGGCCGTATCGCCAAACTTCTTCACGTACTATTTCTTATTAAATTATTTCCTGAGAAGAGACCGGAAACAAATTATTGAATTATTACTCAAGGATTTGAGTGAAAGTAACTTGACTTCTATGGGGAGTCAGTTGCCTAAGATATTGAACACGTTATCGAAGTCTTATAGTTTACCAGCAAACTTGAAGAGGTTTGCGACATGAAGTTTTGCGACATGAAGTTTTTCAACTGAAGCTTTTCAACTGAAGCTTTTCAACTGAAGCTTTTCAACTGAAGCTTTTCAACTGAAGGTTTTCAACTTGAAGCTTTGCAAAACACAAAAAGACAGCTTTGTATAAACAACTAAAGTTTTGCATACATCATAATTCTTGTAAGTAGACATTGCAAAACCGTAAATAGAAATAAATTTGAACAATATATTCTATAAACTCATATAAAAGGATCGTTATCATTATTTGTATCCATGCTATCTTCTTTCATCACTGAAATCACCCATGGCTCTTTTGTAGAGCGGTCCAGACCATTTAACAAACCGGTCATAAGCACTGGTGGGTGAATCCAAAGCTGGTCTGGTGTCTAATATAAATGTGGGCATTCCGCTTTCTTCATCATCAGGTCCTGAGTAATAGTCAATAACATATCTAATCTTGGACCATCCATTGTTCAACCCTTTACTTCTCAATACTGTCCAGTCATGTCTATCAAATGGCGGTTGAGAATTGAATGTCTGAGGAAATATCTTGCTTAACCATAGGAACATGGATGCCCGAGGTGACAAGTCATTAGGTCTCCCGGTGAATTGTAAAAGTCTTGGTTCAATTTTGGTTTCTTTGGTATGATCCTTTTCCCATTCGAGGATTTCTTGCCAGGCTCCTTCATTCAAGAAGTTGTGGATATCCACCATACTCTCCACAGCGTCTTCAGGGATCCCGTTTCCCTTCCCTTTTCTTAACATGGCGTTTAACATTTGTTGTGGAGAAGGATACTCCCATAAGCCATCGTCAAGGTTTTCACCTTTGGGAATTGTTGATACGGTCTTCTCAGTAGATAATTTGATCTTTTGACCTGGGGCCATAGCAGTACTTATATCCACGGGCATGTTGTTTAAAGGGTTCAAGACCTGATCATCGATGATTGGTTCTTCTTTAGTGGTCTTGCTACCATAGTTTCCATAATTAACGGGACATTTTGGTTCGGTGGTACTGTCAGCGGCTTTAGACGACTTCTTATTGGATCCGAGACTGCCATGATTTACAGGACACTTTGCTCCGGAACTGGAGGATTCGGAAAGTGCTCCGGTCATAAGACTAGCAGGAGAACTGTTGGTTTCTGTGGCAACATTATCATATATTGGTCCCCAAAACCAACCCATACTGAATGCGTATATGTATTTGTTGTGATGACTAGATGATTATTCGATGAGGTCTTGGTTTCTCACTGAAAAATACATCTTACGTAATCTGCAATAGCTGCAAAAAAAAAAAAAAAAA
>JAJMFQ010000054.1:0-31061 GCA_030574775.1 Yamadazyma atmosphaerica
CAACTACTCAATCTGGAGAAGTCATTGTTACCACTGATTCCGACGGAGACTTGACTACCACCACTGACATTATCGGTGACTGTCCTGAGTGTACCGACTACACCACAACTTGGACTACTACCGACAGTGACGGAAACCCAACTACCCAATCTGGAGAAGTCATTGTCACCACTGACAGTGATGGAGATTTGACTACCACCACTGATATCATCGGTGACTGTCCTGAGTGTACTGATTATACTACCACCTGGACTACTACCGACAGTGATGGAAACCCAACTACTCAATCTGGAGAAGTCATTGTTACCACTGATTCCGACGGAGACTTGACTACCACCACTGACATTATCGGTGACTGTCCTGAGTGTACCGACTACACCACAACTTGGACTACTACCGACAGTGACGGAAACCCAACTACCCAATCTGGAGAAGTCATTGTCACCACTGACAGTGATGGAGATTTGACTACCACCACTGACATTATCGGTGATTGTCCTGAGTGTACTGATTATACTACCACCTGGACTACTACCGACAGTGACGGAAACCCAACTACTCAATCAGGAGAAGTTATTGTCACCACTGACAGTGATGGAGATTTGACTACCACCACTGACATTATTGGAGATTGTCCTGAGTGTACTGATTATACTACCACCTGGACTACTACCGACAGCGATGGAAACCCAACTACTCAATCTGGAGAAGTAATTGTTACCACTGATTCCGACGGAGATTTGACTACCACCACTGACATTATCGGTGATTGTCCTGAGTGTACTGATTATACTACCACCTGGACTACTACCGACAGTGACGGAAACCCAACTACCCAATCTGGAGAAGTCATTGTCACCACTGACAGTGATGGAGATTTGACTACCACCACTGATATCATCGGTGACTGTCCTGAGTGTACTGATTATACTACCACCTGGACTACTACCGACAGTGATGGAAACCCAACTACTCAATCTGGAGAAGTCATTGTTACCACTGATTCCGACGGAGACTTGACTACCACCACTGACATTATCGGTGACTGTCCTGAGTGTACCGACTACACCACCGGATACACCACTACTAACTCAGACGGTGCTGTTGTCACAGGTAATGAAGAAATTATCATCACCACCAAATCGGACGGTGAGCTCACTACAGAAACATCCATTATTGACTCCTTTACTGTTTCTTCTGTATGTTTCAGAGGATCCTGTGTTACCGTTACCGACAGTCATACCACTACTGAAACTGAAGAATGCCCAGTTTGTACTTCATACTCAAGTGATGTAGTGACTGTAATTGATACCGAGACGGTCACAGTTCCTTGCGAAGTGCAAGTATCTACAGACACCAAAGGAGAAGTCTTTACTACTACTGTAGTTAAAGAGTGTCCAGTTTGTACACAATACTCAACAGATGTCACTACAGTTACCGAAGGTTCAACTGTAACTGTACCTTGTGATGTTAAGGTAACTACTGATAGTGCGGGTGAGATCTTGACCACCACTATTGAAAAGACTGTTACAGCCGAATGTGATGTATGCTCTACTTACGCCGCAGAAGTTACCAATGTTGAAGGTGAAATTACTTCTACAGCTACTGTCAATGTTGTTGTCACCACAGATGAAGCGGGTAAACCAGTAAGTTCTACAGTAGCAGCAGGGTCTACTGCTGTAGCTGGAGCTGGAACCGGACCAGGCGCATCAGCAGCACCAGGCGCATCAGCAGCACCAGGCGCATCAGCAGCACCAGGCGCATCAGCAGCATCAGACACAGCTTCAGTAGCAGAGACAGCATCTGCTTCAGTTCTTGAAGGCTCTGCTTCGAATGTCTACACATCGTGGACAGTTTTAATTGGTACTTTTGTATCTATTCTTTTCCTTTAGTTGATGGGATAATTAACGTTTCGCAGCCTATTTCACAAGGCAAACGTACTAGGAAGTGTTTGTTTTTCATACCCCCGGGCAACTCATGTCGTCCATTGTTTTATCTATTTCTAATGCCCTTTGGTTTGGCTACTACTTTATTTTAATTATCTAGCTTTCGTATCGCTTGTATTACATAGTGATTAATTACCAACAGTTTACGTAAAATGCGTGTAGAACATCTCACGGCATCGCGCTGAAGGACTCTTGAACTATAAATTATTCCCAGAAAACGCCAATCAAGAAGTCTAACTCTAAGTAAACTTGTCAGAATTGAATTCTAATATGGTCCTGATAGTCTTTGTGTCAGATACTCTTGCTGCTTGGCCATGAGAATTTCTATGTGTTTGGGCGTTTCAACGCATGTAAACATGCTTATAGTTTCCACAAGTAGGAATAGAGGTCGGCATTTGCAGATGGTCTACGTTATTTTAACCGCCATGAGCAACCTTTGTGCCAGTTATAGCCTCCAAAAGTTTAACAATAACATCATCGTTTGAGGCGGGATAGTGCTTGAATCTTGTAATTCATAACCATAAGTAAATATAGGTTGTTAAAGTTTAGGGTTTATCGATTTTAAGGTTGGTAATTGGCACGTTTAAATCGATTCCTGCTTTGAATACGAAACGGTCAGTAGTGGCCGAACAAGACTAAAAGTAGAGTTCTTCTAACTAATTTCTGATTGTATATGATACGTACCACCAAGTCCTATATAGACTTATTTTTTGTGTTTTTATTACTGGTGCAACATTTTGTTCAATTTTTGCAGCCTTTCCAAGACGAAAATCGCCATGGCTCTATAGTCCAAGATATAGAGAAACAAGCTTCCGAGTCCAAAATGTCTTTAAAAGCGTGATGTGGTGTACATTGAAGTTATAAATAAAGTGGATAGTCTCAGTAATTATACGAAGATATGAAGAGATTATTCATCCATCCAAGGAATATCCAAGGTCTTGAGACTCGAATTCTTTGGCTAAAGAAAGCAACCTTTTGTGCAAAGATGTCAAGTTTGGATTTGAAGGTTCAAAATCTTTCACCCATTGACCAACACCATGTTGTAAGACTCCTTTGGCTCTGAATTTTCCAAAGTCTTTATGTCCATAAGAACCATGTAAAGTCAACCTTTCCTGGCTGCTATAATATTGGGCTCTATGTAAGATATTACTATTATAAAACACAATATCTCCTGGGTTCAATTTCACAAAGATTTGTTCAGAGATGTGTTGCTGGCGGTCTTCACCAGAGGTTTTGGATCTTTCTTCGTCAGTTCTGATTCTCTTGTGAGATCCAGGGATTACAATCAAACACTCATCTTGAGTCAAGGCCAAATTGAATTGGGTACCTGCAAATGGGTGTTGTAATAATTGTTCAGCTTCTTCCTCTGGCGTCACCTCAGGCTTGATATAATCTCTGTGCCAATCCAATCCAAAATCAGTAAGAGGATTAATTAACATGTTGAACAATTCCATAGATAAATCAGCCTTTTCCACTTGTAAGATATCAGTGGCAATACTCAAGATCTTATCGCTAGAATAGCATTCTTTAAACTGCTCACTCAAGTCCCCTAATTTGGGATTTAATAATCCAGTTATTCCCCAAATATCGGGACTGAAGTTCTTGGGCCAAGGAGGAAATTGTTTACCTCTGGTTCTAACTTCATCCCACTTACCCTCTCTTGCGATTTCAACTACTTTTCTAGCGGCTTCTTTATAAGATTCAATTTCTTGGGGAGTGAGAAATCCTTTCACCATTGTAAACCCTTGATCTTGAATCTCATCATGATGAAAATGGGCTAATTTACTGGGCATTGTTATTTTCAACTACTGTCTTATGTCAAAAGATACAATTGTTCAGTATTAACTTTTTGCAAATGTCATTGCCTTTATATAACCTGACAAACTGGGGATGTTGCAATCAACTAAAAATAAAAAAAAATAAATGCAACCTGCGCAAAAAGGTTGCATTTTCGCGCAGGTCGCATCAAATTCTGGGGATTCTTACGTATTCAATATAAAGCTATAAGGTTTCCTCTAATCCGGAAGTAAATAATCAGCAGTGACATTGATTTCAAGGGAAAAAAACTCCGGAATCAAATTTAAACTTTTGATACCTTGTATTGTCGATTTGGTTGCAATTATTTTTAATTGAAAAATGGTGACATTGAACTGGGGTATTTTAGGGGCTGGTAACATTTCCAGCCAATTTGTTCATGACTTATTACTAAACAATAGCAGCAAAACAAGTGGAATAACCCACATTGTAAGATCAATTGGATGTTCTTCGCCTACTAAAGGTCAAGAATTCATTGCTGCTAACAAAATCGAGGCATCCAGAAATGACAATGTAACTCCAGTAGTGGAAGATTACGAGACCCTATACAAAAATTCATCTCTCGATATTGTCTATGTGGGAACTCCTCATGTCTTCCACAAGGAGCAAGTAAAGAGCTGTTTGAATAATGGCTTGCATGTGTTGTGTGAAAAGCCAATGACAGTGAATAAAAAGGAATCTCTCGAGTTGGTGGAATTGGCCAAGTCCAAGCAGAAATTTTTAATGGAAGCCGTTTGGACTAGATTTTTACCAATTGTCAAAGACTTAAGACACAAGATTTTTGAAGAGAAGATAATTGGAGATGTGTTCAGATTGTACGCCGATTTCTCGTTTGACGGGGATATTGCTAATTGCCCCAAAGAGTCCAGAGTACGGAACAAGTCATTAGCAGCTGGTGCTCTATTAGATATTGGTATTTATCCTATTACGTATGGAAGAATCTTATTAGACGACAAATGGGGTAAAGAACATACTAAATTTGATTGCAAGTCCATTGTCACCGTTGACCCTACGGATCAAGTGGACTACAATACTTCCATCTTGCTTAAATATGAGAATGGAAAGCATGCTATTCTAACCACTTCAAACTTCGGCGATACCCACGGACCATTTGCCAGAATAGAAGGAACTAAAGGATATGTGGAATTATTTGCTCAAAACCCCGCTAGACTTAGACTGTACAAGATCCATTTGAAATCTGGTGATGTGCAAGAGGTTAAAGACGATGAACCATACTTAGGATTCATCCATGAAGCAAATGCAATTGCTAAGGACATTGAGAATAATTGGTTGCAAAATGCGACTATGCCTCATGATGAAACATTATTGGTCATGGACATCATGGATCAAGTCAGAAGAGACAACAATTTCAAATATCCAATGGAATAATTCTATATGATCATTTTCGATATTTCATTCACTAATACACAAAATAAAATCTACTCGATCTCTTTTGGAGCATTGAATCTTGATAAAGTTTCCTTGATAACAGATCTATGACCAGATCTGGCAGCTTTGGATAACCTGACACTTTCCTTAACAGGATGAGGACTCTGGAACACATATTCAATTTCTTCCAAAGACAACCGACTGGTTTCCACAAACACAAAGTAAATCACTGCCAACTGGAAAGCATCCCAGAACACAAAAAACACATAATACCAATAATGAATCCGTTCCATGGCAAGAGGAGCCGTGTACAAGTTCAAAGTAGAAGCAGCATTGGAAACAAGATGCCATAAACCCATACCTCTTGCTCTGGTCAAGTTTTCAAGGATTTCAGATGGATAAGATGGTTGTAATGGAGTAAAAGCAAACGAGAAGAAAAGGGCTTGGAAGATGTAGATGAAAGCAATACCGACTTGTGCAGCAGTTTCATTGTCAGGATCATCTCTAAACGCCTTGGTGGATCCGGCAAGAACAGCAAACGATATAACAAAACCAATATTAGCATAGATTAAAATAGGTCTTCTGCCGAGGTTCTCCACAGTCATAACACCTGCCAAAGCACAGAAAAGACATACGATCGAATTGACTGCTGTTAATAATAACCGAGTGATAGCGTTTGTGACCCCCAAGTTTTCAAACAATGTGGTCATATAATAAGTAATAACTTGGTTTCCACTATATTGACAGAACCAAGACCAGATCACAACCAAACCAGCTCTTCTTCTAGAAGCTTTAGTTCTGAAAAATGGAGTATAATCAAAGTAATCTTTCAACTTCGAGTATCCACTTTGTTCAAAAGATTGTCTAATTTGATTCAACTCAGCGTTGACAATAGGATGATTCTCATCACCATCAGCATGATATTTGACAATAAACGCCTTACACTTATCAACCTTCCCTTTAGAATAATGGTATCTAGGGCTCTCTGGAAAGAACCAAAGCATAGACAACACAATACCAGGACACAAAAGTTGGAACCAAAGAGCAAGACTAAAGGTCTTATGGCCAGTATAATGGATTTTGGTTCCATATAAAGTGAACGTAGCAATAATACTTCCAATGTAGTAGAAAGTATTATAAAATAACGCCATGACTTTCATATCCGGTCTAATGGATTCCTGAAGATACATAGGAGCAGTAGTAGTAGCAAGACAGTTACCAAAAGATAATAAGAATCTAGCACCAATCCAAGTATTAAAATCATTGGTAGTGGCAGAAATAATGGCTCCTACAATCAAAATAACTAACCCAATAGCAATACCAGGGATTCTTCCAAACACATCACTAGTGGGGACAAAAACCGTAGCACACATAGCACCAATAGGATAAATCAGGAAAGTTAATCCTGTTGAAGCAGCACTTTCTTTCAAGTTGAAGTGCTCTCTGTATTCTGGAAGAGTATTAATCCCTGTCATCAAGGAACCATCGTACCCGTTCATGGTAGAACAAAGATAAAGACACATACACATGAAGTATAATTTGACCGAGTTCCGGTTGAATTTGGAAACCGGATTGTTTTGCAACACCTGAAGCAAGGAGATTTCATGCTTATCCAAAGCCTCTAAATCGTTATGGGCTCTTAAGTCTAAAGAGTTTTCGTCATGTTCGATATCGGGTTTGTTAATCGACGAAGCGCCGCTGTTAATTTCCGACATTTTGAAGCAGAAGTGGTTTGGGATGAAATTTGTGAGGGCAAATGTGGCCAGCTTATGGGGTGTTTATAAGCTTTTTTGGATCTGGAGAAACGAAGTTGTGGAGAAGTGTTTGAAGAACGAAATCCCCACGGAAATACGAATCTGGAGACTGCAGACCACAAAAGATGGGGGATCCGGGGCTAAAGTGTTGTCAAAAGTTGGGGGATCCTCTAGCAAAGATGATGAAGGTTGGGGGATCAAAAGAGGGGGACCATATATTAAGCAGCCGTTTTTCATCTCAGACTATTTTGTGGAGGCAGGATTATCGGCTGGTGGAGGTGGAGGAACGACAGCAGAGAGTGGGGGAGAGGTTGGCGGCAAAGGGACATGTGGAAATAAGCCACCTGGGGAACAACTAATGTTCCGCCCCACTGAGATTCCAAACCCGTAAAAATAGGCTTAGGTGGAACCAGGACTGTATATAAGTTCACCGAGAATGTATATACGAAAAATGTGGAGAGTCGAAAAGCCCGGTTGACAGATGCGTGCAGAGTGGGGGGCCAATACGATGACACAACCTGAGGGTGGGGGCGCGGCCGTTTTCCGCGGGGGATCCATCTAACTTAAGTACGATCCATCCAAACTTTCTGTTCCTTACTCACAACAATAACATGTTTAGGCTCTTGAATCCCTTGAGGTATAAGCCTACGTATGCGGTGCTAACTACCGCTAGTTTGTTTGCCATCAATAACTTTAACAGTCAAAGAGTATTGTTAGACACTCAATTCGACGCATCTTGCAGCCAGATCTCGGTGGATGAGCTCAAGAAACACAGATCGATAGACAAAGGAGTATGGATTTGCATTCGAGGACAAGTATACGATGTGACGGAGTTTCTCAATAAACATCCGGGTGGATCCAAAATCATTATGCAACACGCTGGTAAAGATGTAACGAAGTTATTCGAAAACCTCCACCCCGATGGGGTTTTGGACGCATTCCTCAACCCAGAACAATGTATTGGGCAATTAGACGGAGAGTTTGAAGAGGAAGAAGATGAAGAAGAAATGCAGCTAGAATTCAACCGGTTAAACAATATCAACAAGATTCCTAGTATTTCCCGAATGTTTTGTCTTAGCGATTTTGAATATGTAGCTAAACAAATCTTACCCAGAAGAGCCTGGGCTTATTACTCAGGAGGAACAGATGATAATTACACCTTAAGAGAAAACCATTATGCGTTTTCTAGAATCTTTTTCAACCCCCGTATTTTGAACAACTCCACTGAGGATTTGGATATGTCCACCACCATGTTAGGAGTCAAGACATCTGCTCCATTCTATTGTTCAGCAGCAGCTCTGGCTAAGTTGGGCCATAAGGATGGAGAATTATCGATAGCCGCTGGATGTGGAAGTGAAGATATCTTCCAGATGATTTCCAGTGCATCGTCTTATTCATTTGATGACATCACTGATGCTGCCAAAGAAAATCAATCTCAATGGTTTCAGTTGTATGTCAAGCCGGATAGATCCCACAGCTATGAGATGATCAAGAAGTGTGAACAGAAAGGCATCAAGGCGATCTTTGTAACCATAGATAGTTCGTTAACCGGAAGCAGAGAGAAGGATTACAAGCTTAGATATGATGTCTATGACGATTCAAATGACGATTTGGATCCTATGAGAAACTTCAAAGATTCTGGGTTGAACTGGGATGATATTGCCAATTTTAAAAGGGCCACAAACATTCCTATAGTTATCAAGGGAGTTCAAAGACCAGAAGATGTGATAAAAGCTGCTCATCACAATATTGACGCCGTTGTGTTGTCCAACCATGGAGGCAGACAGTTGGATTTTTCCAGGCCGCCAATTGAAGTGTTGGCAGAAGTCATGCCTGAGTTAAGAAGGCAGCAGTTAGATAAGAAAATCGAAGTTTATATCGACGGAGGGGTCAGAAGAGGAACTGATATCATCAAGGCTCTATGTTTGGGAGCAAAAGGAGTGGGGTTGGGTAGAGCTTTTCTCTATGCCAACACTGCTTATGGAGAACAAGGTGTAAAAAGAGCCATTCAAGTGTTGAAGAGCGAGATTTTTATAGGCATGAAGTTGTTGGGGGCCAATAAGCTTGATGATTTGACGCCGGAATTGCTTGATCTTAGAGGTTTAAGTACCAGAGGAATCCATGATGATTCTCTCTTCAACGTCAATAACGATTCAATTGAGCCTCCTAAGTTTAGATAGAGTGATAATATAGTCATAATTTCGTGATAGTGTAGTAGATTGTTTTTCCTCAGTAGATTTTGCAGCCATTGGAGATAGAGTGGGGGAGCCATTACACCACCACACTGTCTACACCACACTGTCTACAACAGTACAGACGGTGAGGTGGCTAAGGAACCAGGGACTTGGAGGTGGTCTAGGAGAGGGGGAGAATGACGTTGGAGGAGGAAATTGGGGGAGAAATTGAACAAAAAGTTGGGGAAGAAGTTGGGGGTTCGTTAGGGGGGCCGTGGGGGTCCTCATCTGTGATACTGTGGGGGTTTTCTTCAGCTATTCTACCCTCTCCAGCGAAGCTAGCCATAGAACCCTTCGATAGCTGGTGGGATCAATGGTGGGGGGACAACCCTTCTGGGGTGAGTGGGGGATATCCCAGATATCTCTCATCTACCCGACAAAACGCCGACGTGTATATATCAAAACGGGAAAAAGTCCCAATCGGGGTACTTGCCTAAATAATCTGGGGAGAAGTACGGCGCGCCCAGACACGGAGCGGACCATGGGGCTGGATCGGGCAATATTTGCGACACCTCCAACTGCAAATGTTATAAAGAATGGCCAATTCTCCAAGTCTTGGAATGGGGTAATTCAAATTACTTTTCCTTAGTTAATACCACAGAATGACCGAATTGATCTTGAAAGACTGGTTCTTCAAACAGGCTGAACACCAAGACTGGACTCCTGCTAGAAAGGGGTTGGCTGCTACTGAGATCCATCCAGATCTCCACAATGCTGGGGTAATTCCTGATCCTTTTGTCGACGATAACGAAATCAACCTCCAATGGATCGGAGAAAAAGACTGGGAGTATAAGACCACTTTCTCTGTTCAAGAAAAGAACGTCAAAGTTCACGATTTGATCTTCGAAGGGTTGGATACCTTTGCCGACGTGTATTTGAACGGGAAGAAAATCTTATCCACTGAAAATATGTTCACCCAATACAAAGCCAATGTCAATGAACAAATCAATTTGTCTGGAGACAATGAATTGAGAATTTACTTCCACAGCGCTTTGTTGAAAGGTAGAGAACTTGAAAAAATCCATGGCAAACTTGGAGCTTTCAACGGAGAACCTACCAGATTGCAAATTAGAAAAGCCCAATATCATTATGGTTGGGATTGGGGTCCTTTGTTTATGACTTGTGGTCCTTACAGACCCGTCAAGCTTGTTTCCTATGATGCTTACATTGATGATGTGTATGTTAAGGTTGATGTTTCTAAGGAACTCACTGCTGATATTGATATTGAAACCAAGGTTTTAGCTACCACTGATGCAGACATTCAAGTTGATGTCATTGCACCAAATGGTGACCCAGTTAAATCCTTCTCTGAGTCAACTGGTGGATCGGAAACAGTTTCTTCCAAATTGAACATCGCCAAACCGGATTTATGGTTTCCATTTACTCATGGTAATCCTTCTTTGTATAAGGTTGTGGTTTCAATTACTCCAAAAGGTTCAGATAAACCGGTTCAAACTATCACCAAGAAAGTTGGTCTTAGAAGAGCTGAAGTTGTTCAAGAACCGGTTGAAGGTGAACCAGGTACTAGTTTCTATTTCAAGATTAACAATGTCCCTGTTTATTGTAGTGGATCTGACTGGATTCCAGCCCATTCTTTCCAAACTAGTCTTACCAACCAGGACTATACTGACTGGATGGAAATCATGGCTGATGGAAATCAGAATATGATCAGAATCTGGGGTGGAGGTTACTATGAACAAGACATTTTATATGAAGAATGTGACAGACTTGGTATCATGATCTGGCATGATCTTATGTTTGCTTGTGGTCAATACCCTGGATACAAAGAGTACCTTGATTTGGTCAGTGAAGAAATTGACTCTCAATTGAAGAGATTAAGAAATTATTATTCAATTGTATTGATTGTTGGTAATAATGAAGATTATCAAGCTGCTGAAAGTTACAAATTACAATGGGATAAAGAAGATACTTCGGGAGACTATTCGAAAACCAATTTCCCAGCAAGAACTCTTTATGAAAACATCTTCCCCAAAATGGTATCTGAAATGACTTCCAATATGCCTTATCATCCAGGTTCTCCATGGGGAGGAAGTTGGAGTTCAGACCCAACTGTTGGAGATATCCATCAATGGAACGTGTGGCACGGAGAACAAGAAAAATACCAAAATTGGTATAAACTTGGAGGAAGATTTGTGTCAGAATTTGGTATGGAAGCTTTACCTAACAGAAAGACATATGAAGACTGTATCACCGATAAGAATGCCCTTTATCCTCAATCGTACTTGGTTGACCACCACAACAAATCCGATGGGTTTGAACGTAGATTGGCTCTTTATGTCATTGAAAATCTTCAAGTTGATGGATTGGATTTGGATTCTTGGATTTACGCCACTCAATTGATGCAGGCAGAATGTCTTGGTTACGCTTACAGATGCTGGAGAAGAGATTGGAACAGAGAAGGTAAGAGATCTCTGGGAGGGGCTTTAGTATGGCAAATCAATGATTGTTGGCCATGTGCTTCTTGGGCTATTGTTGATTACTACAAGAGACCTAAATTAGGATACTATTCTGTCAAGAGAGAAAGTAAAACTTTAGGAGTTGGAATCTACAGAAACGAAATCAAAGAAGAAGACGAGTACAAGAAATCCAACTTTGAATATGATTACAGTCCTCCATTCAACTACAGTCCAACCTTCTACAAAGCTGACATCTGGGGAGTCAACTCTGGGACCGAAGATGTTCCTGCTATTTTGAAGATCGAAATGTACAACGTCACCACTGGTGAACTAATCTCCAATATCCCTGATGAAGAAGTTGTTTTGAAAGCTAACCAGACCACCGAGTTTGTTAAGGATTTAGAAATCTCCAACAAATTGCCTGTGGTTATTTACGGTAAGGTTGTTTCTAAGAAAGATGGATCTGTCATTGCCAGTGCTGGTGACTGGCCACAACCTTTGAAATACCTCTTATTTCCTAACAGAGAAGTCAAAGTCAACGTCAAGGACGGGTTGGTGGAACTCACTGCCAATAAACCAGTTAAAGGAGTGGAAATCACTCTCGACAAAGACTTATACATTGATGATAATGGATTTGACATTTTCCCTAATGAAGTCAAGACAGTTCATGTTAAAGACTTAAAGGCTTCAGACAATGTTCAAGTCAAATATTATCAACAATCTAAATCTAAATAGAGGTCTATAGATTAAGTTTTACGTTTTGTGTTTTCTTTCATATCCTAGTATTTGTAGGGTTTCTATGTTAATATACTCTGTTAATATGATTTCATTTGGATTTAGCTGGATTTGCTGGGACCAATTCATGTTCTCTGACACTTTGGGCTCCAGGGAAAAGATCAGGGAAATAGTTGATATACTCTGAAAATTTCCAGTCTCTCTTGTCCCAATTTGATTCACAAGGAAGCTCGTTCTTCAACAGCTCTGCCACCACCTCTGCTGCCTTCCAGACTCTCATAGTATTTCCACCCATAAGCTTCATTAATTGCTCGTCAGTGGCATTGGTTCTTTCGGCGACTTTATTGATCAAATCAGGATACTTTGATACATCTTCTAAACCCTTAGGCCCATTTGGAATTCCATCAAAGTCAGATCCAAATCCCACATAATCCCAGCCAATTAAATCAATAACATGAACAATATGATCCACAGCATCATCAATGGTCACATCTTTCATAGTCTGGTCTCCTTGTTTCAAGAACAATGGGAAAAAATTAATACAAATCACTCCACTGTTCTCCTTAAGCTTCAAAAGAACATCGTCAGGAACGTTTCTCAAGTGTGGAGTCAAACTGTAGCAGGAAGAATGGGAATACATCACTGGAGCTTTGGAAACAGCTAAAGCATCGTGCATGGTCTTGACACTAACATGTGCTAAGTCGACCATCATTCCCAAACGGTTCATTTCTAAAACACAGTCTCTACCATACTTAGTTAATCCCTTATCTTCTAATCCAGCTTCTACTGAAGAAGCAGCAGTTGCAAAAGGATTATCACAGTTGTGAGTTAAAGTGATATATTTAACTCCCAAATCATGATACAATCTTAACACACCCAAAGATGAGTCCACTTGATGTAACCCTTCAACACCCATGGTTACAACAAACTTTCCTTTCCGGAATTGGTCCCAAGCTTCATCACAAGTACGAACAATGGCCAAATTATACTGGCTGCTAAGTCTCTTCACCACATCTATTTGCTCCATGGTGTCACGGACTGCACTATTGGGCTTGTTAAAATCTTGATACAAAGGATCAGGATCCTTGCATTCGATAAAACAACTGAAAAATTGCAATCCAACCTTTCCTTGCTTCAACCTAGCGAGGTCTGTATGAGCAGTTGTGTGATTGAAATCAAATCCAGGCTCCGTTTGGAATTGATTATGTAACTGAGACCGAATAAGATAGGGGAAGTCATTGTGTGTATCTACAATTGGAGTTAACTTGCTTAGCACATCCAATCTTGTTTCTTGTTGGGCCATTTTTGCTTCTGAATAGTTTAAGTTTTTGAAAATTGGAGATTTTTGGAGCCTTTTCAACTACATGCGTTATCTCGCAGATTACAAATATGTGCCGCACGCATTTAATGCAAGTGCCGCAGATAGGAGTGGACGTTTGACGTATGTGACGCACAGAGGCTGCAAATTAACTGTTTTGGCACGAGACGTGAATAGAAACTGGCCGATGTGGTTTCAGGTGGATCTCTAGAGTCTACAGGACTTCATTTGTCTTTGATTCGAGTGTCTTGTAATCAATTGTAAAACTATAGATCAAAAATGATTTAATCTCAATGTATTGGCATTGTGTGGTGTTCTACATATCTATTTGTTGAACGTATGTTTTGTCCACGTATATCTATTTGTTGTAAGTATATGACAACCACAAATAGCTTAATGATCGAACCGGAACACTTCTTCTAAATCAACCCACCATCCTTTTTCGTCTCTGGAGCCAGTAGATCCGTCCACCAAACTCTCTTGCATTTTATCCGTCATTTCCCACCATTTGAAATTGCCCTCATCCATCAGACTAGCAACACTATCGGCTTCCCAGTTATCTCCAGTGTACTTCATATTGGCTATCAATAAATTGAATTCAGGAGAGTAATGAATTGAGTAATCTTCAATATGATATTTTCGTAAATTCTCAGCCACTGGATCCCACACATGTTGGTGGCATTGCTTGTATTCTTCCAAGCATTCTGGCCTTAATTTGACAATTTGGCAGATTCTTTTACCAGGGTGTTTATCTGTCATTACGATAATGCAATCAGATTGTGATGTTCGCCACCTGAAATGATTTTTGTTGGAATAGGAGAGATATTTATCTGGGGTCGCATCGCGGGAACATTAACCCGGATCCAATTCCTCCACCTATTACTTTCACTTTACAGATTTAGTACTTCCATTTTACAGACTTTTTAAACCCTGATGTTTTGTTTTACTCTCATATATATTTGGATTATCTATAAAATAAACCTCTTCAACCTACTCAAAAGCCAAACTCGACGTTGTGTTATCGTCGTTCTCTAGAAGTGCCTGTGCCCTTTTTTCATCTCTTCTGGTAAGATACCAGGCAACTCCCGTTAACACAAGCCCCAAGGCAGCTAAGCAAGCAGTATAAGTAAACCCAATAAAGTACACAGGCTTATATTTAGTGTTCCAAACAAATATAGGAACCCAAGCACCTGTGACGTAAGCCAAAGTGTTGGTGACGACAACCAAGAAGTTTCTCTTCATGTCATCTGCAAACATGAGTCGATTAACCCAACTGAAAATAAATGGTTGACCCCAAGTTGTCGGACTTGTTATAAGAAAGTATGCAAACCAGTGAAACCCTCTATTGATATTCCATACACTCAAGGAAGCACAACCTATAATCAAAAGAACAAAAAATAACCCCACAAATATATGATTATGCTTTCCTCCAATGTAATTATGGAACAACGAGAATGCTACAGACAAAACAATTCCAACAGCAATGGCATAGGAAGGATAAGTATTATAATAGGTGGGGCCCAATTCTAAAGATTGTTTTATCCACGATTGGAAAGTGGGTTGCCCTTTAGCATCACAACAGTTGTTGTAACATAAAAATACAAGAGGGAAAACCCAGATGTGCCAGGTAGTGAAAAAACTCTTGATTTTCTTCCAAGTGTATCTTTCCCTGGTATTAAGTTGGGCCCCGATTCTTCTTCTTCTCTCTAAGCCTACCAATTTATCCTCTTCAGTAAAATACCAAGCGTCAGTTGTAGAAGGAGTGTTGGGGTCAACAAGCATGGTGTATATACCGATTGGAAACGAAATTATAGCATCAATAACAAACATCCATTGAAATGCAGGTAATGAGGAAGAAGGAGGTTTCCGAATAACAGCAAGCTGTAATGGACCAGAAACCAAACCAGCCACATTTCCAGAAATTGCAAAAAGTGCTGATCTGAAAGATAATTCTGCAGCCGAGTAATTAGAACCCAATAAATATTCTAACCCTGGAAAGTATCCTGATTCCAATAAACCCAAAAAGAACCGAAGCACGTACATGGATTTCAAATCCTTACAAGTGATCATAAGCAACGTCAAAAGCGACCAAAGAATCTCCAAAGCACCCAAGTAGTATCTAGCAGAAATTCTGTGAAGAATTAAATTCAGAGGAATCTGACCAATAATATAACCAACAGTCCATAAAGTTACCAAGTAATTGTATTGATTATTATTCATCTCATAGTGTTCTTCCATCCCATTTACAAAAGCTGTTGTCACATTGCTCTGATTCAAATTCTTGATGAAATATCCAAAACACGAGGAACTCATTAAGAAAAAATCCAACTTCAACAAATATTTCTGTTCCTTAGGATGCTTTCCAGTCCCATCCCACAAGAATCTTGCAATCCGGTATTTAAAAGACAGAGAACGCCGTCTCAACTCTTCATCACTAAAATCCGGTTCTATATCGATGTAAGGTCTGTTTTCTTCTACCTGGACAGTTTTGATATGGGCATCATCTTTCCTTATTGAAACACTGTCACTCTGCGAAACATCATCACCCACCCGACTAATGTCGTTTGTGATTTCCTTCGCAAGTAACTTATCCTTAAGCTTATCCCAGAACCCCATTATTACCCTTCACAAAAATAACCTGGGCCTGTCAGCCAATTTAAATAGCCTTCAACTGGCCCAACCACAAACTATAATTTGTGGCTGCAAAATTTATGCAAAAAATTCGCAGCCGCATGCACCCTGCACCTGCAAACTGTGGCTATTTAAGTTCCTGCAACTATGGAGCCTTTGTTATCTTATCTCAGACTATGGCATTATTCGGTGATCCATTGTGGTTTTCCATGATTGCCCCTTGATCCATTACCATTTCCCGTATATAGTTCCCCTATTGCAAATATCACTGTGGCTAAACTTGCAGATATGGCTCCTTTCAACCGCTTACTAATGGTGGCACCATTCCACTGTTATATTTCAGATGAGACTCCACCACAGATGGTGGCTATTAGGTGATCTGTAGATCCCCGCTCCAACTATAAAAGCACGTCACCGTCTCATATATTTTATCAAGCAACATAACCAAAATGGCTCCAGTGCAATATAAAGCTCCAAGCGAAGCAGACTTACAAATCGACAAAACTGTCAGGGAATTAGCTCAATTGAAATTTCCAGGAAAGAAAAACTACAGCAAGACTGGTACTTCAATCTCCTGGTTGGATCAATTGCCTGAACCTGCAAGAAAGAGATTTGAAAAATACGGCATTGATTTGTCAAACGGATATCCTATTGCTCCAAAGCCAGAAGATATCCCTAAGTTTGTCGATGAAGCTTATGAAATCAGAAACACCGATTTTCCATACATTGAAAGAGGAAAGAATGCTGATCCAGAGAAGAAGAATCTCTTTGGTGCTGCTAAAGAAGTTATTCACTTAACAAAGCATATTGGTACCGAGATTGTCGGATTGCAATTGAGTGATTTGAACGACGCCCAAAAGGATGAATTGGCTTTGTTAATTGCCGAAAGAGTAGTTGTATTCTTCAGGGATCAAGACTTGTCTCCTCAAAAACAATTAGAATTAGGAAACTATTGGGGACAGGTTGAAAAACATCCTCAAGTTCCAAGAGTTCCTAATGCCAAAGATGGCCAGAATTTGAATGGAATTTCCACCATCTGGCAAGATTATGCTATTGAACACTTTGGATTGAACTTGACTTTCAAGAACAGTATTGGTGGTAACTCCAACTGGCACACTGATTTGGTCCATGAGTATCAACCAGCCGGAATCACTCATTTGCATAATGATTCAATTCCTTCTGTTGGTGGTGACACTTTCTGGGCTTCTGGGTACGGAGCTTACGACAAATTGTCGCCAGCTTTCCAAAAATTCTTAGATGGAAAAACTGCAATTTACCGTTCTGCTCATCCATACATTGATAGAGAAAATCCATTGTCAGGTCCAAAGTATATTGAACGTGAACATCCTCTTGTGAGAACCCATCCTGCTACTGGATGGAAATCTTTGTTCGTCAACCGTTCGATGACAGTAAGAATCGTTGGATTATCTCCAGCAGAATCTAACTACATCTTAGAGTATCTTTATAACGTCTACGAGAAGCACTTGGATATTCAAGTCCGTTTCAATTGGAAGTCGAAAGCTGGCCTTGGAACTTCAGCTTTGTGGGACAACAGAATCAGTATTCACAACGCTGTGTGGGACCATGAAGGAAAAGAACCAAGACACGGAACCAGAGTCACTTCTTTGGCTGAGGTTCCATATTTTGATGAAAATTCTCCTTCCCAAAGAGAAGCTTTAGGCTTATCGTTAGACTAGCTTTATAAAAACTATTTTAAATCGTAATATATGTCTACTGTTTTATCAAAAAAAAAAATCTGTTTTTTCAAATAAAACTGTGTACTGTTTTCCACAATAAATTACATCTCTGACATGACAACGAACTGATTTCTAATCGTCCTGATTTCTAATCATCTCTCTTATCGATCAGAAATCGAATGCCATCGAAGTTAAATCTACCGCCACAGTTACCCCTTTCTACTTACCACAGTTTCCGTGCTACAAAATCTATTTAAAACGGCCCTTTTCTTCCGGAATTTTAATACTACCAATGACTACTGACAACCATCCAATCAGGAGGATTGCAATTATTGGTGCTGGTCCTGGAGGCTTGGCTGCCTTAAATGAGTTTCTTCATACTTCCAACGATGGTTCTTCCACCATCAATGAACTAGGATCCCCCAATGAAATACCCCAACAAAAAGCTTTTGAAAAAATTGTGGTATTTGAACAGAATGAAGATTTTGGTGGGGTCTGGAACTACACAGATAAGGTTGATCCAAGCTTTCCAACAGGTATTGACGACTACTCTCGACCTGATGCTATAAATAGTGCTGTGATCCCAGCAGTTGAAGAATTAGAAAAGAGTTCTGTAGACTCACCATATCAGAGAAGTCATAAGGAGAATACAAAGCCCTACCGGTGGAATAATAATGCAACATACAAGGATCTCTACACAAATGTCCCTTGTAGGTTGATGAGGTTTTCTTCAGGACCAGCTCCATTGAAATCTACAGATACTGCTTATCATCCCTTTATGCACCAATCGCAAGTATTCAAGTATATTTCAAAATTTGTGGAGGAAAACGACTTGAAAAAACATATTCGGTTTAATTCCTCGGTAGAGAAGGTTATAAAGAAAAAAGGTAGATGGACTATCACAGTGAACCATACTACTGCAACTAGTGAAAATTGGTATAATGAAGAATTTGATGCAGTGGTAGTAGCAGTGGGCAGATTCAATACTCCATTTTATCCCAAAATAGAAAACCTCCATCAGTTCAATGAAGAAAACCCTGGTGTTATCAACCATACCAAATCTTTCAGAACTACAGAGAGTTTTGAAGGCAAGAAGGTGTTGATAGTTGGAGCTGGAGTTAGTGCAATTGACATAATTCAATATCTTGTTCCAGTTTCTAAAGAAGTCCATATATCTTTTTCATTGAATCAGTTGGGGGCATCTAAAAGCAGAGAATGGATAGATCTGATTCTAAATGATGAATCTGTTCCAGTGGTCAAACATCCAAGAATCAAGAGGTTTGTGGGAAATGAGGTGGAATTTGAAGATGGTACGAAACAACAGTTCGAAAAAATACTTTTTGCTACAGGTTATCACATTCACTTTCCATTCCTTGATCATCCTGAAAATGAAGATTTGGGGCTTGTTAAAATAACCCATATCAAAGAGAATGACACCAATTGTCCTTTACGGAGAATCAGCAATCTCTTCTTGCATACATTCACTCTTAGTGAGCCCACCCTTTGTCATGTTGGTTTATCATTGAGTCCATTTTTCTTTCTCCTAGCAGAGGCAAATGCAGTTGCAATAGCTGGAGTCTGGTCTGGGGCCCGTCAACTACCACTGATTGAAACTCAAGAGGAATGGACAAAAGAAACAGCCAATAAGGCAAGTCAATTATTCGACACGAATGAGGCCAAAGTGCTTGTTGATCAGTTGTACAAGTTCAGTCCCTCTCGAAGGGTCAATTTATTGCAATTATTGGCTGATTTTGATATTCAGGATTCAAAGAAATCTCTTCATCGTCTTTTCTACCAGGAGTTTAAAAAAAGACTCGTGATTAGTTGATGCATGCATCTGCAGATTTCCGAATGCGGAAATCTGCAACATATTTTACTGACGATAGATGTTACAAATATTGTTTGATAATTTCAACATCCAAGTCCAAGACATGAAATGACTCATGATATGAAATAACTCATGATATGATACATCCACAAGTTGCGTGTTCTTGTTTGAAAGACTTCCGAACTAAATCCGACAAAGCAGGCTCATTGAATTATTGTTAATGCAGTCCTACTGAAATGCAGTTTACAATCTGATTCCTAATTATATATATAGATATGCAAATTGTTTTTGTTGGTTATTGACTACGTAAAGGCACTCTATTCCTTCATTAAGTAGATGTGCTTTACTGACGTACTATGAGACTGATATATTTTACGCTTTGAATTCACAATATGACGCCACAATTCTCTTTCGCAGCCACACAATATTATATTTAATTTGGCTAATTGACAGAACATGTTGCAGAACAGTACCATTATGAGTGATTCCAAAAAGCCGAACTTTTTGATCATTGTTGCTGATGACTTAGGATTCACCGATTTGGAGGCCTTTGGGGGTGAAATTAGTAGTCCTAACTTAAAGAGGTTGGCTGACAATGGATTGAGATTCACAGATTTCCACACCGCTTCAGCATGTTCTCCTACTAGATCGATGTTGTTGTCTGGAACTGACAATCATTTAGCTGGATTGGGGCAAATGGCTGAGGTAGCACAACGTTATCCGGAGCTCTTCAAGGATAAGCCTGGATATGAAGGATACTTGAATTATAGAGTGGCTGCACTCTCTGAGGTTTTGCAGGATAATGGATATTACAATTTTCAATCAGGAAAATGGCATTTGGGATTACTTCCAGACTACTGGCCCTCCAAAAGAGGTTTTGAGAAGTCATTCACCTTATTACCAGGTGCTGGGAATCATTATAAATACTTCCCCAAAGATAAAGACACCGGTGAACCCATAAGACTCTTGAATCCTTTGTTTCAAGAAGACGACAAAAAATTCGATCCTTACACGCTTCCAGAAGACTATTACAGTACTGATTATTTCACAAAAAGATTCATAGAATATTTGAATCTTGATGATGTTAGAGACGACAGACCCTTTTTTGGCTTTTTAACTTATACTGCTCCTCATTGGCCATTGCAAGCACCAGACGAGGTAGTTAAGAAATATAAAGGAGTTTATGATGATGGTCCCGCCGAGCTCAGAAAAAAGAGACTCGAACGGGCTGTAAAATTGGGCATTATTCCTCCAGGAGTTGAACCACACCAAGTAGAAACTCAAAGGCAAAAGCCATGGAAAGACTTAAGTGAACTGGAGAAGGCAATTGAGTCCCAAATAATGGAAGTCTACGCAGCTATGGTAGACATTTTAGACCTGAATATTGGAAAAGTTATAGACGAATTGGAGAAGAAAAATGAATTGGATAATACTTTCATTCTCTTCATGTCTGACAATGGCGCTGAGGGTATGCTTTTGGAAGCATTGCCTATCGGTACTGATAATATAAAAAATACCGTCAGCAGGTACTTTGACAATTCTCCAACAAATATTGGGAATTCTAATTCATTTTTCTGGTATTCCGATCAATGGGCTCAAGCTGCAACGGCTCCATCTTATATGTATAAGATGTGGGCTAGTGAAGGAGGAATCAGGTGTCCTTTAATTATACACCACCCAGAATCAGTCAAAGAGGAAAAAGGAAAAATAAAAAGAGAATTTGTCACTGTTATGGATATTTTCCCCACCGTATTAGAATTGGCCAACATTAAAATTCATGATGGACAATTTAGAGGTAATAAAGTAGAAAAGCTTCGTGGAAAGTCATGGAAAGGTTATATTGAAGGTAAGAAGGATTTTGTTCATTCGGAAGATACTGTGACTGGATGGGAGTTATTTGCCCAGCAAGCAATTCGAAAAGGAAGTTATAAAGCCCTTTATATCCCAGAACCATTAGGACCTTCTAAATGGCAACTCTTTAATATCAAAAAGGATCCAGGGGAAATCCACGACCTTTCGAAGGATGAACCCAAAAAGCTTGAAGAATTATTAAGTCATTGGTCGGAATACGTTGCAGAAACTGGGCTTATAGAAGTTCATGATGCAATGAAAGCGGACTATAAGCGTCTATTGGTCGATGATTGAAATCTACACAAAGATAAATTGGCTGCAAAAAAATTCAATATTTACAAATCTCCTTCAGTGAAACTTATGTAAGAAACGTCTACCGTTAATATATCATCAAGACTATTTTGCAACTTACAAAGCTAATATCGAGAGCCATTAGTCTCTATAAACCGTATTTTGTCTCTAAGTATTTCCAGCAGAAGCTTATGTAATATTCTCTGAATTTTATTGATGCAATACTGTCATATTAAACCACTACCTTGACGTTAGTATCTTAAGCTGCTTGTACTGGACAAAAGGAAGACAGATCTGTTCTATCAACTAATCCTGTGTTGGGTGTGGAGGATCCATGAGGGGTGGTGGAAGAGCGTGGGGGCACTCTGACAGCGTGAAAAAAGTGGGGGCGCGAGTCTGTTATCAAGCAAATGTGGGGGATCTGATATCATAAACCACTCGACCCATATATATATCTGTCTCTACTGCAATTAAAAAGACCATACAACAATGGTTGACCAAGTAGTTTTGAAAGACTGGCATTATAAAAAGTCCACCGAGGATAATTGGAGACCCGCCAGAAAGGGATTTGCCGGGACTGAAATCCACCCTGATTTGTTAGCCAATGGAGAGATTGAGGATCCATTTATTGATGACAATGAAAGAAGACTTCAATGGATCGGTGAATCTGATTGGGAGTACAAGACGACATTTACCGTGGACGAGAAGTCCAAAAGTCGTAGTACCCACGAATTGATCTTTGAAGGGTTGGATACTTTTGCTGATGTCTATTTGAATGGAGAAAAGATTCTTTCTACTGAGAATATGTTTGTTGAGTACCGTTCCACCGTCAACAAACATCTTAAGTTCGATGGTGAAAATGAACTAAGAATCTATTTCCATTCTGCTTTGTTAATAGGTAGAGAATTGAGTAAAAAGTACGGACTTTTCCGGGGGTCAAATGGTGAAGTGGGGAGATTGCATATAAGAAAGGCCCAATATCATTATGGATGGGATTGGGGCCCCATGTTGATGACCTGTGGTCCTTATAAACCAGTGAAGTTGGTTTCTTATGATTCATATCTAGATGATGTTTTTGTTGATCCTAAGGTAAAGGACGATATGAAGGAAGCGGAAGTGGAAATCACAACTGAAGTTATAACTGGTGGAGAAGTGAGCTTGGAAACAAAGATTTTATCTCCTGAAGGTGAATTGATTGATACTCAAAGCCAACAAGTCACTAGTTCTGGTTCTTATTCTGCCATATCATTGGTTGAAAACCCTAAATTGTGGTATCCACATTCTCATGGGACTCCTTACTTGTACAAGTTCATTACCACTATATCAGTGAACGGTACTACAATTCAAACTATTGAAAAAGCTGTTGGTATTAGAAAAGTCGAATTAGTTCAAGAGCCTTTGGAGGGCCAACCAGGAACCAGTTTCTATTTCAGAGTCAATAATGTCCCAGTTTATTGTAATGGGTCTGACTGGATTCCTACTCATTCTTTCCAAACTTGTTTGACTCATAAGGACTATACTGAGTGGATCGAGTTAGTGGCTCAAGGAAACCAAAATATGCTTAGAATCTGGGGTGGTGGATACTATGAACAGGATATCTTCTACCAAGAGTGTGATAGATTAGGAGTCTTGATTTGGCATGATTTCATGTTTGCCTGTGGTCAATATCCCGGCCGTAAAGACTTTTTTGATTCTGTCAGTCAAGAAATTGTAACTCAATTGAAACGGTTAAGAAATTATTGTTCTGTGGCTTTATGGTGTGGGAACAATGAAGATTATGAAACAATTGAGAAGAATAATTTGACTTGGGATAAAGATGATGTTTCAGGTGACTATACTAATACAAACTTCCCTGCTAGAACTCTTTACGAGAATATCTTTCCTAAATTGGTTTCCCAATACAATCCCGCAGTTCCATACCATCCTGGATCTCCATGGGGTGGAGAATCCACCAAAGATAATACAATTGGAGACATCCACCAATGGAATGTTTGGCATGGGGTTCAAGAAAAATATCAAAATTGGTACAAGCTTGGTGGTAGATTTGTTTCTGAATTTGGTATGGAGGGGTTACCTTGTTTAAAGACCTACAAGGATTGCATCACTCAGCCAAAACAGCTTTATCCACAATCTTACTTGATTGACCATCATAACAAGTCAGACGGATTTGAAAGAAGATTTGCCATTTATGTTATTGAAAATATCAAAGTCAAGAGTTACGAACTTGAAGATTGGATTTATGCCACTCAATTCATGCAAGCGGAATGTCTTAGTTATGCTTATAGATGCTGGAGAAGAGAATGGAGAGGTGACAACAAAAGATACCTGGGTGGTGCCTTAGTGTGGCAAACGAATGATTGCTGGCCATGTGCTTCCTGGGCTATCATTGATTTCTACAAGAGACCTAAATTAGCATATTATTCGGTGAAGAGAGAAAGTGCTCCTGTTGCTGTTGGTATGTACAGAAATGAAGATAGGGAAGATACGGAATTCAAGAGAAACTCAGTAAAGCAAAATGGTATTTTTGACTACGGGAAGATTGATCTTAGTATTGATGTATGGGGTGCCAATTCAAGTACCAAAGATGTTCCTGCTATTTTGAAAGTTGATTTCTATAATGTCTCCACTGGGGAAAAGATTTCTTCTTTACCAGATAAAGATGTTTTATTAAAGGCTAATCAGACCACTGAGATTATTCTGAGACACCCAATCAGTGAATCCATTCCAACGGTAGTTTACAGTAGATTTATTTCTAAATCGGACAATTCCATTATTTCCAGTGCTGGGGACTGGCCTCAACCATTGAAATATCTCATTTTCGAGGACATCGAGCTCGATCTTGAAGTTGAAGATGGCTTTGTTACCGTCTCCACTAACAAACCAGTTATGGGTGTTGAACTTCTCCTTGAAAAAGACTTGTTTTTGGAGGACAATGGTTTTGACGTTTTCCCAGGCGACAAAAAGAAGATCAAAATCAATGGATTGTCTAAGACTGATAAGGTCAGCTTCAATTATTATCAAAAACCATGAAATTTGATTTAGATAGCAAAATGCAAGAATTTTTCTTTTACCACCATGTAGGAAATCTTTGTTCGTTTTCCAAAGTGAAAAGCATAAACGGCACTTTTGCCGGAAGTCCATTAACAATATTGCAGCATTTGGTTGCATGTATATTCTGCAGACGCATGTAGGTCGTGCATATGCATATCCTATAATGCACCCCTTCGTTATTAGGAGTTTTGATGGGATACGAAACTACAAAACATATTGTTTAAAGCTGTTATCAACAACGATTTCGTCCAAAAATCGGCCACATGTACACCTTCTGTTTCTAAAGTAATATATTGCGTAGTTCCCTATGAATAATCCGATAGAGTGGTAAATAGAGAGTTCAGAATCTCTATGTCTATAGTCTTACAAGCTCCCACGTACCAAAAGAAAAATTTGAATCCTAATATATGCCGAATAGTAAGACCGACGTGGCCACGAGAATCATACACCCATACCTCCATTTCTTGCTCTTAAGTAAGCTGCTACCGCCAAGGTAATCTGTAAACTGGAACCAATAACTGATTGAATGCACTTCTTTTGATCAACACCTCCATCTATACAATGATCAAAAAATTCAGACACTAGTTCATTAGCATGTAATCCTACTGCCATTGTAGCCGTAAATATTTTCCAGGATTGACTAGTACGAGAACTGGCTAGCACATAACTGTTCAATGTATTAAACAGAGTCCATATAACCAGTTGAGAGATATTCCCTATGGTTACTAATATGAAAATCGATAAAATCACTAAAACTTTCATTCATATGATATACTAGTAACAAGTGTGGTATTGAAACTACCAAATTAAAGCATATCAATTGTATAGTGGATAAAGATATTCAATAGATTTAAAACTCTTACTTCTTATATTTTGTGCGGCAACAAGTGCCTAATAATGTGGATTTCCGTGTACCAATCAATTTACTTTTTAGAGCCTAATGCTGTACATGATTAAACGTATTAATATGGAAGTGTTTTTTAAAATACCAGAGACTATTTATTTTATCGGAGAACGTCAGGAGGATTACACCACCATTAGAGCGTTGAAAGCAGTTAACTGTTATTGAGTTAACGATCCTCTGGGTTTGTTCAAATTCCAATGGTTTCTTACTTGGATTTATTTATTTATTTGAGAATAACACTGCATACACCCCCACAATAAATTTTGCAATCTGTAAAGTATGCAAGCCGGAGAACCGTGCTGGTATAGTAGCTAAGATTTGCTGCCGTCTGCGTTGTTATAGCCCTGTATGTATGAAAAATTATCTCCTGAAGGCCCGCCTTCTGGTTTGAGATTTTTGTAACCTGCAAAGAATGGTTCCAAATATAGCATCATCCCATACGACAACCAGGGACAAAAATCCGATTTACGTTCACAACCTTGCCAAAAACAGATGTGTAATCATCAACGATTTGATGTTGCATTTAGAAGCCATGTTACGTCAGGTGAGTTTGAGTAAAGTTTAATGTCCTCAATCCTCAGTAACGAAGTAGTGTACTTCATGTGGGAAATTTTCCTAGTGTTAATGCAGATTACTACTATCTCCCGAACTTGTACTCAACATAATCTCCTCCTGAAGATTGGCAACTCCCCCGTACCGTATCCCGATTTCGACCTGCCGTAAGAGTAGTTTGTGGTAAATCAGATTTAAGGTTCCACTTTGTGTGAACAGGGCTCGTACTGTTTGCATATCGGTTGCTAACACAAAAAGATCAGAAGGATAGATGCTAACGGGAGATACCAGAGATTGAGATACCATTGATGGAGTAAATATAGGGGAGGTGGTGTGAGGTGCATGCATTTTGTGTCTGGATAGCTAGAATGTGAATAATAAGTGACACCTAGCTATTGCTATTGACTATGAGGCATGCATGAGTTATGTGTAATTATGTGTGAATTGTGCATGTAAGTGAACCGTACATATATGTATGTATGTGAAAAATATGTATGTGAACTATACATAGCTTCCTTATTAGTTCGAGTGGTAGCCAAACTACCAAACTATATTCTAAGCCCTACAATAACCTATTCTCTATAACGAATCATGTATTAAATGTTATGTATTAAATTATTAAGAAAATCAAATTTTTCAGACATTTCCGAAACAATTTTAAATAAATATAAAACCCCAATGACAAAGAAAAAGTAAAACCTAAACTAAGGAGATAGTTCAACTCGAAAAAATGCTATAGCATCTAGAAAATTTATGCTTAGATCAAAGCAGCAGCAACGGCAGCCAAACCAGCAAAGGCACCAACAGCAGCTTTGTTAGCACCGGCTTCGAAAGAAGAAACTGGAACAGCAGTGGATTCTGCAGCAACAGTGGATTGTTCAGCAACGGTAGATGGACCGGCAACAGTGGATTCTTCAGCAGGAGCTGGAGTTTCTGGAGCTGGGGTTTCTGGAGTTGGAGTTTCTGGAGCTGGTTCAGCTGGAGTAGAAGTGTAAGTGGTTGGAACAACACATTCACCAGTAACAGTCAAAGTGGTAGCTTCAGTAACAGTGATGGCAGTTGGGTAACATTCTTGATCACATTTGGTGATAGTAACCACAGTAGAAGCTGGACAGTAAGTGGTGTAGTCAGTGACAGTGATATCAGTAGTGACAACAGTTCCGTTACCAGCTGGAGCACTGGAAGTTTCGTTGGTGTAGGCACCGAGGGTGGAAGCTAATAAAGCGGAGGTAGCTAAAACTTGTTTGAACATTGTAGATGGAAAGCGAATGTAATAAAACTAAGGATTTATTATGGATGAAAAAGTTTTCAGTGTTCCAGGAAACTGTTTGTTATTTATAGTTTTTTTTTATCCCCATCTCCTGTGGAATTCGGTAGAAGCAACCGGATTTAAGTTCAATCAGGCAAACAATTTTTTTACTAAATATAGCTTTTCCCCTTTTTTCAGATGGTTGTTTGCAGCAACCTTTTGCAAGTTACGCAAAGGTTATAATTAAGGTTCAAGCCATCGAGTCTCGGTAGTGTGAGGAGCATCGATCCTTGGCTTGCTAATAAGTTTGCCTTGTTTGGAATCACAGTGGGCTTATCTTCTATTTAAGGAAGGGTTGTTGTTGTATTATGATCACTTAACTTGAAATTAGAAACAGTGTTATGAAACTGAAATAGTTTGTAACCCATGAAATCCCTCTTGAGCCAAACTTCATATTGTAACCAGTGAAATTAGTTCAACTTGTAAACAGTCTGATGGAAAGTTCAAGAACTTCACTTACCTTTAGCAGATTGGGAATCCAATGCACTATTTCTGGTAACAATCACAGAGGTGCATAACCTGATGCAAGCTGCACGACTGCATGCATAAACTGGCATGGTTGAAGGGTTGACTCATGCACCAGTGAATAGAGTTGTGATTTTCGCCTTTTTGCAATGAAAGTGACAGACAGTCAATAACGACGTTGATGTTTCAAAAATATAAACTTAACTCGAGGTGCTTGTACACTTAGTAACAAATGTGCATTTTTCTTTCTTCTACTTATAGGTTTACAGGGTGCTACTATGCATTCCAAGCCCCAGAAAACGCAAATAAAGGCGCATTTCCAATTTAACGTGTAAAAAGCAGAAAGCTGCAAGATCGAAAAACTGCAAAACCGCGCGTTTGTTTTTAAGATGGCACTTGATAGATACGTAGAAGCATTGAGACTATAGATCGAATCCCAGCTCATACCGAAGACCAGATCACTGGATTGAAACATCGTTGCACTAGATTGGTCAGAATACTTATAGATCAAGAAGCTATCAAAAGCGACAGTCACAGATTTGTTGGTCAATTCGGCCAAATCATATTATTATCATTATATCCTAGCCGCTGATACATCAAGAACAACATATCATGTCACTCCCACTACGAGGCCTCAAGTTCTGTTGTACTGGGATTCTGTTCGACCAAAAGGAAGATATAAGTCACAAGATCATAGAGATGGGGGGAAACTACTATGTGGATTTAAGATCAGATGTCAAATATATGGTAGTTGGAGACAAATTCACTGAAAAATATTTCTACAGCATTAAAAACCGGCCCGATATCACATTTTTGAAGCAAGGAGCCATAGAAATCATCCATCGGCAATATAAAAATGGCACAAAGTTCATCAACCTTAACAACTATAAACTCCAGATATTTGAGAATTTAAAAATCTGTTTATCCAACTTGGTGATAGATGATTTATTTGATACCGAAACCTATTCCATGCACGAGCTTATCAATTTGATAACAGTAAACGGAGGTATCGTGTCCAATAATTTGGCCATGACTCATAATATCATCGTCACAAATGTCAGTAAAGGGAAACGATATTTGAAAGCTCTTGAATGGAAGATTCCAGTGGTTCATCCCAAATTCTTGCTAGATAGTATCCGAAGAGCAGCGTCTGTTAATCCAAGTGAGTACTTGCTATCAGAATACCCTAATTACCCTGAAATATCTGATGATGAGCAGATAGACAAATCGTTAGAAACGTTCAAGTCCAATTCGGTGCTGGATGCAACTGGGTTAAAAATCAAGAAGAATCATCATGTATGGGATTCTATCATGAATGAACAACCGAAGTCAGTTATAAAATCCAAACCAGCTCCACAAAAAGAGACAAAGTCCACCATTTTTAATAAACTAAAATTCAAATTGATAGAGTTTAATTCTCAGCAAATCAATATATTGACCAATATCATCACCAAAAATGATGGCGAAGTGGTCACAGAAGACGCCAACTACATTCTTATACCATTCGGGATCAAATCTGACCAAGTGAGTCGAATCACCAAACAATTTAGTGTTCCCATAAAAACAGAATGGCTCATAGAAAGGTCAATGTACTACGATAAATTCACCGATGATGAATGGAGTGAACCTGTTAAAGCAGTCAATCACAATAACAACTGGTTTGAAATCAGCTTGAGTGGGTTTAAAGGCATCGAATTATTACATCTTACCAAGCTTTGTGAGCATCTAGGATTCAGCATAAAAGAGAACTTCAATAATAAAATCAATCTACTAATCATTAACATCAAAATATTTGAGTCGAAATTGCCCAAGAACTTATTCTACAATCTCAGTTTGGTCAATTGCTCCTTCAACTCCATCAACTACATCTCCACCAAGAATAAAATCATGGCTGCCAAAAACTGGAAAATCCCAATTATTTCACTTAACTACTTGTTTGAAATCGTCCAGCAGTCCCAAGAGTTCGTAGAGTATCCCAATCTAAAGAATCTCGATTGGTGCTTATACTATCCAGTAAATAAGACCAACGACTTCATCAACCATTTGTCATCAGACACAAGCGACTCGTTGAAATTGCCTTCCCCCAAAAAGATCAAACGGAAGTTCGGGAAACTAGTCACCAGTGGTGAAAAGCTCGTACCAAATGGACAAAAAACTGTTGATGAAGAAGTCATTGACGACTTGAACTTCAATTTGGATATAGGATATAAAAGACGAAGGACTTAAGATAAAAAGAAACGACCAACAGAAGCACCATCTATGTCTATACTGCTTATATAAGCTCCCTATTATATAATCAAACAGTCACCCCAGCCCTATTGTTCCTCCCCCTTATCTCGCACTCTATACTCCCGTACCCTCTCGTCTTCCACGTGAATCTCACCACGCCCATCGGATTTTTCAATAAAAATTTTTTTCTCTGCTCATTTAAAATCACCCCAATCCCCTGCGAAAATTTTCTCTTTTTTTTCCCTTTTTTTTCTTATATCACAGTTTTTGTTGGACAAATAATTGATAAATAGTACATCATGGGTAAAGAAAAGACTCACATTAACGTTGTTGTCATTGGACACGTCGATTCCGGTAAATCTACCACCACCGGACACTTGATTTACAAGTGTGGTGGTATCGATAAGAGAACCATCGAAAAGTTCGAAAAAGAAGCTGCTGAATTAGGTAAAGGTTCTTTCAAATACGCTTGGGTTTTAGATAAATTGAAGTCTGAAAGAGAAAGAGGTATCACCATTGATATCGCTTTGTGGAAATTCGAAACTCCAAAATACCACGTTACCGTTATTGATGCTCCAGGTCACAGAGATTTCATCAAGAATATGATTACTGGTACTTCTCAAGCTGATTGTGCTATTTTGATTA